>CM075860.1:11754329-11811675 GCA_037975125.1 Latrodectus hesperus | reverse complement strand
AGGCTATAAAGTATTTTTATAGTTATCCTCGCTTACCAAGATTTTCTCTTGATGAGTTGAAGTCTTCTTGTTGGTAAGGTATCGAATTTGCAACCCTCTGATTAAATATGATGGATTTGGCCAACATGTTACCATCTAGATATAATTCCTAACAAAATAAGACAAATTAAAACACGGATTATTTAACTGTCTTAACTATTCAACATTAATATGTAAAAAAAAATTTATAAAAATAAAACATTTAATTCTACGTAGACAAAATAATACAAAGGAAAAAAAAACTAATTAATAAAAAGTTTTTTTTTAACATTTGACAGTTATAAATTTAAGAAAATCAATTTTTGCAAAAAATATAAATTCTATTTTCACATTATTCAATTAAAAATATCATTTTAAATCATCTATTAGAAAGTCGTCTGCCGTCAACAATTTTTATATGTATTTAATGCAGTTTTAAGCGGTATTACATAAAAAAATCATGTAAATCAATTTTGTAAATTAATGTTAGCGGTAGAACGTATGGTTTTAGACGAATGTTTTCACTTTTAAATGGATGTGTTTCTAAATGCTGTTCTCAGTTTCAGAAATCTGAATTACTTCTACACAGTTATAGCGCAAACGATTTTTAGGGTGAACATGAAGGAAACCTCATCCAAAACTGAATATATTTGCTAATTGGTATGAGATAATTGTATAAATTCGTTGCTTTTTTATTTTTTGGTAACAGTCCCTAATTTGTTTATTTCTTACTTATTGGTTAATTTTAGCCTTCGCATGCTAATTAAACCGGAACTTACATTTTAAAATGGATGCAAAATCACTATAAAATACATAGCTCGTGTTGAAAACTGAACAAGCGAATCGCTGAACACTAACCACTGCAAAGTCAAGTTTTTAGTTAAGCAATAAATAAAAAACGTTGTTTTTTCAATGGTGTAGTTTTAGAAAAACATGAAAGACATTAATGGGGATTTCCCCTTGTTATAAAATTTACTTGTGTCTATAATATAATAAAAATAAATTTTAAAAATGAAATAAATATCGATTTCTTGAAAGGGAAGTCGAATTTTCTTTCGTTGTCTTGGAAACAGGACAACGAGATTCAAATCCCCGACAAATCAGGCTAGAGATACAACAGGCGTGAGAATACGAAAGGCAGGATCAGTCGGTAGACGTGACGCACTTACACCTGCCCCCGTGATTAAGGGGCCCTCGTTCAGCTTTCGCACCTTCGGGAGTCGTTTCGAACACCTCTTTGGAATAGCTCCACCCCCTACCATCTCGATCATTTAAAAATGCGCTTTTTCTCAACACTTGTTGCTCATATAAAATATTTCTATCATAAATAATTGCAATATTATAAATAATTGCAATTGAAATGCATTGCAATTGTGAACATTATATATTTAATTAATATATGGTTCATAATAAAAGCAAAATTTTTTTAATAAAGTTGCTCAGTTTTTTTAATAAAAAATTGATTTGTAATTATATGCATAAAATAAAGTTCATAATTTGAAAAATTATCAGTTTTAATGAGCTCAAAGTACAATTCTAAAAATTTTAAAAGCTATCAAATATATTGAATCTTTAAAATAAAAGCAACTAAAATACTTATAAATAAACTCATTAGCATGGTTATAAATTTTTAATCCTAATTGACCCATATCAGTTGTCGAAATATATTAAATTCTGTAATTTTAATAGGAATTTTCCAGAACTCGAAGTTGAGTTCTAAAAAGTTTGGAACTTATCAAAGAGGACGAATTTTTTGTACAAACGTATCAACTCAATCAGCAAAATCAATTTATTGCCCAATTTTAAATTTAAGATTATTAATCGAATCATATTTATTTACAAATCCAAACAAAATTCATAAAAAATTTTTTTTTTTTTGAAATTGAAACTGCATTTTAAAAGTTTGCAAAATTTTTCAAGTTAAACAAATGTTTTATGTAAGAATTATCAATCAATCATTAGAAATCAATTCATTAGAAACTTTTTTTAAAAAAAATATCAAAGTATTTAAAATATTCATGAATTTTTAGAAAAGTAAAGAAATATCAAATGTTTTCAAAATTTGATTTTTAAAACAAAATAATATAATGAAAACATAATTTCATATATTTAAAAAAAATTAGCAACAAATGAATAAAAAACTAAAATAAAATATAAAGAAAAAATAACAGGCATATAAATCTGTAATCTATTATTATTCCCTTTTCTTATAAATTACTAGAAAAAAAACATTTTTATAAATAAGAGACAGAATAAAACTTTTTTAATAATATTAAAAATGAATAAAATTAAATCAAAAGAAATTAATAATTTGATTTTTTAGTAAATTTTTTAATAATATTAAAACGTTTTAATATGTTAAGTATTTTAATTTTTAAAAAAATTTAAATCTAAACATCATTATCACATTATTTAAATTAAATTTTTTTAAATATTTTAATAATTTAAATTTATTTTTAAAACTATTAAAAATTAAAATATAAGTAAAAAAATTTAATTAAGAACATTATAAAAATTAAAAGAAAATATTACTATTTTTTATGGTAATATTTTTATTTTTCATATAAATTTTTGCTTAATACTGAAGCTTTTCTCATGATGATAGACCACTAAAATCCTTTGATTTAATACCATTGCTTGTGAACTTGTAAGTGAACTTCCCGGATGTTACTAGTTTTAACATGCGTATTTTTTCTTTTCCATGAACCTTTCAATCAGATAGGTGACATATAGTATCGATTAACAAGATCCATACCAAATCGATGAAAACGATAACAGATTAATTTAAATTCCGTCTTCACTCAAAGCTATGTAATATTGGCCTCATCAAGATAATAAAGTTGTTGATGCCTTCAATCGATTCGAAGGATCAATTTTTTTAAAGGAATTTAATGTCTGTCGATCGTAATTAAACCTTGTGACAACTCCTATCTGCAGGGAAGATCTTTTAATGTGGACCGATATTTTATATTTCAAATGCCGGGAGGGAATCATCACTTAATTTGATGTGCCTCGATTAGGGTTAACGTGAAAATGCAGACGATATCATGTTTTATGCATCGGTTAAAAAAAATTTGGTTATTGATTAAAAGAGTTTGATTCATAACCTTTTTTTTGAGAAGGATGCAAGTGTTGACGTATATTATCGTTTGATTGTCTCTCAGATTTCTTATAAAATCGGTTGATAGTTATTTTTATGAATGATAACAATATTCGTATGTTAGGGTTTAAAAAATAAAACCATTGAGAGTAAGCATTTTCATGAAATAAGACTCGTGCAACAAATTCTTTATCATGCTATTTAAGAAAATATTGATTTAAATTATAAAATTTGATATTTTATAATACGAATTTGCCTCAGTTAGGGTTAACGGGAAAATGCAGATGATATCATGTTTTATGCGTCGATTAAAAATATTTAGTTATTGATTTAAAAAGGTTAGATCCATCATCTCTCTCTTTTTTGGAAAGGTATAAGTGTTAACGTACATTATCGTTTGATTTTCTCTTGCATGTCTTATAAAATCGTTTGATATTTATTTTCATAAATAATAATATATAATATCATAAATATTAGTGTTTTTTTTTTTTTTTTTTTTTTTTTTTTTTTTTAAAAAAAAGCAATGATTGGAAACATTTTTATGAAATAAAATTCGCGCAACAAATTCTTTAATGTGCTGTTTAAAAAATATCAATTCAAAACATAAAATTGATATTTTATAATACGAAAATGCAAAATTCCGTGTATTTATAAGCAAAATATTTTAAACTATTACAATATTTCAAAAAATGAATTTATTATTTCATAATTAGGTTTATTTCAATGAGAAATTTAATATATAATACTCTTATCCTGTAAAAATTAATTAAAAATGTAATTTTGTGGTCAAACTAAATCTGGGAGGTTAGTGGGAAAATGTAGAAGAGACAAGTAATTTTTTTCAAGTGTCTTATTTTCACAGTTGCAACTTTAAATAAGAAAAGACCAAATTGAATGTACTAAGAGATTTTATTATAAAAATATATTTATGATATTTTTCCAAAATATTACAATAGTTAAAGTTGTAATTGCAGATGGGGAAAAGTGTTATTCTTCCGCCCACTGGGCAATAGGTTCAATACCTGTGCTGATAAATTTATCTATGCTCGTATTTATGAAAATAATATTCAGCTTTTGACGAAGTACAGAAGAATTTTAGAGAATAGAAATCTGACACATACAAAGTTCTCTTTATTTGACCGTTGTTTAAAATTAGTTATAAAATCGTTTGACTATTTTAAGAATATTTTTGTCGGTTTAGAATATTTTAAAAATACTTTAAATAAGCTTTAGTATGTGAAACTTGAGTGTCTGAAAATAACCTATTAAAATAAATATTGCAATAATATTTTGTCTGCATATTCCTTTAAACAACACATACAGTCAAAAATAAAAAGCAAAATTTAATTGATGTTTATAAATTTTTTCAAAAATTTATGTGGTTTCTTAAAATAGTTATTATGGGGTGAGGAAAGCTTACCACCAAGCCCAATGACGGAAAATCACGTGGTTTGCATGGACTATAAAAATAACAATTTCTGAGAATCACAAATTTTTGTCAGTTTCAGTTACTTTATTTTTGTTATCAAATGGAATACATTCACAAATATTTTTATTATTTCGAAATATTAAATATTCTACAATGTAGGAGAAACTTCCTGTAGGTTTACTTTCACATAAAAATAATTGAAATGGTAAGAATTAAAGCAAGAGATGTTAAAGTCTTCGGCAATACTAAAAATAAATGATAAACTTTTCAACTTTTCCACTAAGAATATGTATTTCAGGAAATTCTCCAGCGTTTAATTTAAAACCTTTTTTTTCAAAATTCACCAAAATGGTAAAGATATAACAACATAAAGAGTTAAATTTCCTGATTTGGTTCCTTTCAAGACTTTGTGTAACAATATTAAGGCGAGACCAATCTGATGAGAATTGTGCAAAATGTAAGTAAAATAATTAATAATCATGATCCATTCTTCTTCAACTATCAAATTATCAAAAACATTTTTTGAAAAAGAAGTAATTACCATACGTTTGTCTACTTAAGTGCAAAAATTATTTTTATTTAAATAAGAAATTTGCACTTAAATAGACATTTATGCACTTAAATAGACATTTTTAAACTTAAATAGCTATTTTTGCACTTAAATAGACATTTTTAAACTTTAATAGATATTTTTGTACTTAAATAGACATTTTTAAACTGAAATAGATATTTTGCATTTAAATAAATGTTTTTGCATTTAAATAAATATTTTTGGACTTAAATAGAGATTTTTGCATTTAAATAGACATTTATGCACTTAAATATAGATTTTTGAATTTAAATAGAGATTTTTACATTTAAATAGATACTTTTGCACTCAAATATACATTTTTGCACTTAAATTGACCATTTAAGAAATGTTACTTTAAAGTAACGATTCTTTAATGGTTAAATAAAAAAGAAATGTTTTGAATTTTGTATTGTAATCAAACAAATCGGAAAGAGATATTGTCACGAATTTATTTGTGGCCAAACACAAGAAATCATTTAATAGCTGATGAAAAAATAATGAAGAGAAGAAAAAAATTATGGGAAAACACAGGCTCAGATATTTCAGCAGCAATTACCAACTCATCTCTGTAAAGCACCATCAAATTAAAACGTGACACTCTCATCGACAGGATTACAAATTGTCGCATTCCTCCCTATCATCGGTCCAATTATCCTGGCTGCTCGACCCTCTTCGCAGAAGCGGTGCCCATTACAGGCTTATCATTCGGTCCCGCCTATGTACATAGGTCCCAGCAACAAAAACAAGCACCCATAATTCCAATCGCTAGTTAATGACAGCGTCGCATCGTCCCGAGGGTGCGCGGACAGTTCGGCCGCGTCAGCCTCGGCACCTTGGCCTCACCAAATTGCCACCTTAATTAAGTCGGATGGGCCTCGTATTAAGCACGGCCTCGCATTACCATAATGACAGGATACCTGCAAAAAGACGTATTAGTTAATCGTCTGCTGAGATAAGGGAGGAGGGAACCGGTTGTCCTCAGACGATGCTCGAGAAAATGGGTAACGAAAGGGGTTGGGAAATGGTTTCCAAGGTTCGAAAATCGCTTGGTATGGTAATACAGCACGCTTTCTCTCTGTGTGGTACGGAAAGCAGTGACATTTTCAAGTGACAAGTGTCATTAGGAATCAGAGGAACATTAATTTTGTCACCACATTGCGACAGGAAATTTAAATCTGTTTTATTTCACCAAGACAGCGAAGCCTTTCGTATGGTATTATTTCCTAGACTTATTTATACATCTTCAAGAGTATAAACATTTACTTTTCTCTAGTGATTAATAGTGCACGATTAATTATTGATAAGGGAAAGCAGAGTCACTTGATACATTTATTGTCAATTGTACATTTAGATTGAAAATTGATTGTTCGTAGATGGTAAATATATAAAATAAGAGTCCCACTCGAAGCAAAATTACAATAAGCGCCAGATTATCATTACAGTGAAATAATGCAGCAGTCATGAATTATCGAATATAGGGGATAATCGATAAAATGGTCTATGAATAGAGTAAACATCTAGGAGGGCAGCAGTGGCCTGGTTCATAGGACATTGTTCTCGTTATAGGAAGGTAGGGAGTTTGAATCCCGGATTAATCAAATATCTGTCGTGCTTGCTAAAGATTGCTGGAGCACATTAAATATGTAATGGTCGCAATGTCCTCCAAGTGAAATGATATCTGCGGTAGTGGCAGGCCAAGTATTGGGGGTCTTCGGCTTGGTTCTAGCTTCAAAATCACGAAGACTCCACCAGGTTGATTTTATCTAAGTGGCACAGTCCAGTTTAGGTAATGGTACAGCCCGGTACAAGGAAGCATGCTGGTGCAACAACAGCAAGCTACTAGAAAATGCTTTTGGATAATTTTTATTTACTCTTCATTATAACTTAGAAGCCCGGTGGCTTAGTGGCAGCGTTTCACGCTCCCATGATACAGGTCTGTGGTTCGATCCTCGGGTTGGGCAAGGTTGACTCAGCCTTTCATCCCTTCAGTGGGTCGATTAATTGAGTACCAAGCATGCTTGGGAACTGGGGGTCTTACGTTAGGCTGACCACCTAACTTGGACATATGCTTCGCACCCCAGGGCCCTCGGTCATGAAAACAGTAATGTTCACTGTAGGCCTTGGCCCACATGGGCTGTCGTGCCATGGAGTTTAGTTTAGTTTAGTTCATTTTAAGTTAAGTAGCACGATATTCTATTGGGGTGAGGCAAAGCTACAGTACCCTTATCGGTTTCCTTAACCGAAAATCCTGAGGTGGGAAACCTTGATATGTCACGGTTAGGTATTCGGCCTAACGGGAAATCCCCAGTGTTTAGTTCCCAATCATGCTTGGTACTCAGTTTAATCGACGTACTCAAGGGATGAAATGATGAGTTACAGCCCTAGGATATAGCCTCGGATCTGTGCTTTGGGGGCCCGAAACACCACCACTACGTCATTGGCCTTCTACATACTACTCATTAAATTGTACTTTTTTGTATTTTTGTAAAGTTGCTTTTTCATAAAAAAACAATACTTTTTGTTTTTCGTTTTAAAATACATCCTCTTTACTTGGTTTAAAAGGAAATTTAAAAGGCGCCTTATTATAAAACATATTCTACTATTGATTAAAAGGGAGGAAAAGGAAAATCCGGATAATTTACAGGTGGTTTATCCAGAATTTTCTGAAGAAACTTTTTTTTCATTGGAAAAGGAACAAAACGCATAGTCTTGAATATAAACACATTTTTAAATATAATTTAATATGAAGATATTAAGTAAATATGAATGTATTAAATTAAATATAAAATGAAAGTATTTTAAATAAATGTACAAAAGTTTCCAAAATTTCACAATATAAAGTCATTAATAATAGTCACTACTGGTAATGGTTTCGATTTGATGAGGAGTGTGTTTATGAATATACACACGTTTGTAGTTTTAAATTACCGGTACTATGGTGTAGCTTGTCCTAGTTTCGGACTTTGCGCCATAAACCCAACCAACCTACCGGAAGTACTTCGAGTTGCACGCATTAATTGAATAAAATTTGTCTTGTTTAATGTATTTAAATTAATAATACAATTTTATAATGTTGGTTTTTTTTTTAACTAACAAAAGCAGAATCTTAAATTTTAAGCAATTGTTTGTCAGTAATATAAATGAAATATTTGGCAAATACATATTTGTTATTATAATTTAATAAAAATAATTCATAGCAATATTTTGCAATTTCGATTAATAAATTGATATGCAAAGTTCGTAATTTAATATTTACTCAATTATTATTAAAGCTAAAATGTCTTATTGTGCGTCAAGTAAGGAATATTTTTTACCCAAAATATATATGACATTGACAAAGAATAATTTAAACGAATAAATCCAAAAATGTTAGCTTTCAAAATGCTTCCAAAATAATTGAAATGACTATAGAGTTTGAGAATATACGTATAGATGGAAATGTTAGTAACATATCCACATTTAGTTGAATTTATAACTTGAAATCATATAATATGACAATATGCAAAAGAAATTTCTGTGATATATTACATTCTAATAGCAAATAAACTGAAAAACAACTAAATTATTTTAGCTTGGATACTTTAATAGTCTTTAAATAAATAACATAAATAATTTTTAAATAGTTTTGCCTAACGTTAATAGTTTATATACAGAAGGAAAATAATTTAATGACTGAATTGTTTTCAAGATCTTTCTCTAAACTTTAATAAATTACTTGGATCAGATTTACTGTACAATCACTCTTGGCGCGTTTTTTGACTTAAAATTTGGCGAACATTTTTACTGGAAACCCGTCAAACTAGTATTTTGGCAACCCTATTTGTCATTAATTTCTCATGAATATTTACCGATTTAAATTCATTAATATAAAATTTAATCAAAATATTTTATGGATAATTTAACATATCAACTTTATTATTTTACCATTGATGTTTGAAATCTATAAATCTGCGTTTTTTGTTAATTTTGTAAAATTAGTTGAGCATATTGTTAGACACTAACAATATATGAAATATTTCTCACTATTTCAGCCATTTTCCTCCCGCTGTTTTTCTCGATCGGAAATTCGTCATACGGTCACCCTTGGCGACTTTTGAAAATTTCGCCAAGGGTGACCGTACGGTAAATTTTTACCATTTACTTTGTTCTAATTTTATTTTGTAATTAATATTCGGCAAGCGTTATAGTATAATCCAAGAATTCGACTTTAATGCTTATGAGGTAAGGTTAGGTTACGACAAAATCTGTTTAAGAGTTTTATGTTTGTAGGCTTATAGCTTGCATTGAGTAGTAAGTTTTGAATTGAAACATAACAAAAATTGAAAGATAGATGATTTTGAAAAATTATTTGAAAATCAATATGATGAATTCTGATTTTCAATCAATTTTTCAAAACTATTTACTTTACAAGATCCATGAATAGCAGAAAATAAAGCGATAAAATTATCTGGGAAATACAGAAGGATTTTTGATTGTCTAAAAAGTACTTTTTTATTAAATTTAAATTTAAACAATGTTACAAAACTTTCTGGCAATATAACAGTTCAAACTATTTATTAAGTCATGTAAGAAATTATTTTATTAAGTTATGTTCTTCTATGGAATTTTAATATAAGATGTACTATGTAATTAAAATAAAAAGGCAAAATTTATTACTTTTTGTAATTATTTTTGATAGTTAAAATTTTATTTGTTTGAAGGTTTGTTATACATTTATGTGAAATAACAAACACAAACTTTGAAAATTAGTAAAAATCAATTAAAAAATTCCAATATTTTATGCTTAGTTATGTTATTAAGCAAATGTATTTCAACAGTAATTAAATGTTGCTTTAATGATCTTAAAGAAACAAATTAATTATTTCTTGCTTAATGTAAATTTTTAAGAAACAGCAAATACTATTGTCACAGCTTTGGCTGTCCCTTGGCGATTTTTTTGTATTTTTTGGCCTCTAAGGAAAGTTACAAAGTTCAAGTAATTGTGAAGTAATAAATTCTTTTCTAAAAAGCTTGTATATCTAAGTAATAAAATTAAACGGGAAAATAATAAAAAATGTAACATACATTTGAAATATTAAGACTTAAAAAAGAAAAACAAGAATATTAATTTCACAAATGTTAAATAAGGAAAACTAGAACAATTCGAAAATGTAAAAACAAAATCTAAAAAAAATCTTGGAACATCCCTTTCCCAAATACAAATTATAAATTATATTAAATTATCAATAATTACAAAAAAGGAAACGTGTGTATGATCATCAATTTTATAAATATAAATGTAAAGTGTAATATATTTTCTTATAAAACTCATAACTGTGAATTAAAGTGTTCTAAATTACCTTACTATAATATTAAAAACTAGGCTTGCAGAATAGAATATTATAGAACATTCTTAATATTCCCGATTTGTATGACGTCATAGCAAATCCAAGTTACCAGATAAATTATAATATTCCTCAATAAATTTACAAAAAACAAAAATTCGTCAAAAGAATTTTACTTTAACTGTGCCAAGTTATTATTTAAATTGAAGCTATATGAATGTTTTCACACCTATTTTTTTTAAACTCTAAAGGTAATTTTCCTGTAATAGTAAATAAAATTTACTTTAATAAAAAAGAAATAACTCTTTTTAATTATTTTTACTTAATTAAACAAAACTGATTTTAAACTCAATTTTAATTTTCTCATTTTCAGTCACACATTTCTTTATTATCAAAATAAATTTTATTTACTAATTCCAAAAAATTATTTTTATAATTTTAAATTATTTAAAAAAATTATTTTTATAAAAAAATAAAAATTGTATATTAATTATTAATAAAAAGTAAAAAGTAAAAATATCAATACATGTAGCAATATTCCAGATAAAGCTATAGGGAAAATTAAATACATTAATAGGCATTATTAAAATAAAAGTATATAAATTCTATTGTTAACCTTAATTGTTATAATTATTAATAAAATTAATTGCATAACTTTTGCTGAAGCATGTTGATTACATTATTGCAGATCAAAAAAGTACAAATATAGTTATTAAAATCTATTAATAATTTTACTTCCTCATTTGTATGTATAGTATACAAGATATAAAATTGTTTTGTTTTATATCTTATAGATTATAATATTATATTACTTAACATGTGTTATATTTAAAAAAAATATATTTATCAATGTAAATAATTAATAATGCCTATTGACTATTTACAATATGTGACTTTCATAATTAACTAATGAAAAATATATTATTTTCTTAAAAGAAAACGATTTTCTAAATGTTTTCTCTTGCTTCACTTGCAAGAAAAATCATGTAAAGATTTTAAATTAAAATTGAAAGTAAATAGTAATGATAAATGATTTTTTACGGAACTGTAACTCTTCATTGAAAATTTTGAAATTAAATATGCCTAATTTTTATTGTTAAATGATGTAATAATTAGTAATAAATTGATTAAATATTGCGTTTATTGAAAAAAATACGATTAATTTCTTTCTTTCTTTTTTTACTATATTTTACTTCTTTTTTTACTGTAAGTAGCTAATTTATTGTAATGAAATATTTTAATACAAAAGTAAATATACAAACTTTAATTATTACGTAAAGTTAAAGGTTTTTCACAAAAAATTTAAGGGTGTCATTTTTATCATATAATATAATTTATGAATTTTTAATAAAACTCAATAAATTTTTTATAATAATTGTATGAAATAATTGCATAAAATTGCGATTAAATTAAATATCTGAAGAAATTTCAAAAAATACAATGTGGTAAATTTTGCCTTGTAAAGTCAAAAAAATTGAATGAATTTCATAATTTTGATACGGATAGTTTCTACACTTCACAGTAGCAAACGATCATAAAAAATATCGTGATATAAGAAAAAAAGAAAAGAAACGATTTTCTTCATTCGTGACGTCTACACTGATTTCATCGAATCGTGAAGTTTCTCATATGATAAAACAGGATTCGGTAGACGACATTTGTGGCTCCCAAGCATAAAAGCTTGTGAGTTCAATTATGTGAAATTAGCGATCAAGATTTTGCGGGTGGTGGCAATACCGAAGGGTCGAAAATTGGCGCAAAATGATGGTTATTTAATGTATCAAAGCAGTGATAGTGCCGATAAAATACTTGCGGCATTTTGATTGAAATCTGCGGATTCTTCGCTGGGAAAATTCTGCGCCATACAGATTTTTGTCTCCGGAAATTTTTTTAAAGAAAAGTAATTGTATACGGAACTTCGGAACTTCTAGCTTTTTATAAATCTTATTTTCTATTATATATATATATATATATATATATATATATATATATATATATATATATACTTAAAAAGGTATTCTTAACACTGAAAAATCTAAGAATCTAGTTTTAGTTTTAGAAAATCTAAAATATTTGATTTATATCGTTTAGTTATAAATCTACTACTCAACAAATTGATTAAAAATCTAATTTTCAGCAATTAAGTAATTTTTTCTCTCTCTCTCTCTCTCATACACACAATATCAAATATAAAAGAATAATTCATAACATTTAATCTTTTAAATGAATTATAATCTACTGAAAAATAGTTTTGAATTTAATAGGTTATATTTAAAAACCATACTGTATATTGATCAAAATATTTAAATATGCTCTCTCTCTTCAAAATGTTTTTTAAAAAATAAAATCGTGCAATTTCGTTAATAAACATATTAGTATAGTTATAATATAATAACAAATTTATGAAGTAGAACTTAGATTTGATTTTGGTCAATAAAATCTTTTTTAATATTAATTATTTTTAAACTAATAAATTAAATTGGCCTGTCTTGTCTACTGTGCCTATATTTCCATAGATTATATTGTTTGTATTTGTATGATGCTATAGGCCATTACACACAAATGAGACAGCTGTAAAAACTAATGAGAAAAGTGTCATGCTTGTATTAGAAGGTAAGAAGTTCGATACCAGAACTAGTCGAGGAAAAATGGAAAGTATCCAATGTTTCTTCGCAAGAATGGAAGGAAAGTGCTAATCACAGATCATGATTCAAAATTAGCTGGTGGTTGCAGTATTGTCTTAGGTTTAGTCACCTTAGAGTTTTTAGGTCATTTTAGACCGTTTTAGATTTTGGTCTGCACAATTAGGCAGCCGGAAACGTGAGAAAACAACTAACACATATATGTAAGTAATTTCAATACATACTGAAATTTATGTTTGTATTATTTTCCATTATTTTTTTACCAGTACATGAATATTTCAGAACGTTAAGTACCTTTCCCGATTTGATAAGGAAAGTTACATTAAAAATCGTTTGGTGGTCTAACCGAGCACAAAGGTGGTTCAGAGCTTTGTGATTGGTATCAACCCCTTTGTTATTTCCCAGAACATTTAAGAAAACGATTTAAAACAATCATTTGGTCACGAGGGAATCTGAACGATAATTTAGTCGTGAAAGTTGAAGCTCCATTTTTTTTACATGCCAACTACTTAAAGTTATTGTTTCGGAATAAAAGATCTTCCTCGTTTCTCCGTTCTATTTTTGAGATTCTGACCTACACCTTCTAGCCATATTAAATGTTCGCCAATTCTCTAATAGCTCGAAATCATCATTGTAAAATGACTTTTCTAGTTGATAAATTGGCTTTTAAACATAAGAAAAAAGCTTATCCATTCAAAGATATAAATTGCGTTGACAGACGAAATAGCATTCATGAAATATGATGTTGATAATTTCTGATCATTATAAAAATCGTTTTCTTTAATGTGATAGGATTCAGATTTATTAGGAATTGTTTCCAGTGAAGTTATAAAATTTTTTATATTTTTACCAAACATTCTCTAAAAGGTTTCTAGCAAATGTACATGCATTAAAAAAGAATTCATTTGTATACAATAATAAATTATTTTGTTAATTTACATAACTTTCTTCTAGCTAGTGTTAGTTTGATTGGAATTTCTGGATAAAAGTGAATTCCAAATAAAAACAAATATTAGTAACTAAGACGGAAATCTAACTAGCAACCTCTTGTACTGGAGACCATAATGAGAAACATACAATGATTATTTCGGTCATGCGATAATAAATTAATGCTTTTTCAGTAACATATTGGTGGACCATTAGGACTTGTTAGTTGATTGTTAAAAACATAGCTTTAAATAAATTTATATATATATATATATATATATATATATATAAGGTAAAAAGATACTTTTCTTTTTGCTGTTTAAATTTAATTTTATTGTTTTGGATGTTCAAATTTTACGAAATAATTTAATGAAATAGATATTTTGTTGCTAATGAATTAATAAAAATTGCGGTTCATTAGATTTGTATATTTACACTTATTCAAGCTACATAATGAGCTGAGAAGGATGGTGTGAAGAGCAAATAAAATCATAACTGAAAATAAAGATGATCAAAAGAACATCTAGTTACATATCTAAAGGTAGGGATAATCCGACGAAGATAGAAAAACGGGATAGGGATGATTTGAAAGATAGGGATGATTTGAAAAACAACTAAAAACATAACTGGAGATTGGAATGATCCGAAGAACAACTAAAATCATAACTGAAGATAGGTATGATCTGAAAAACATCTAAAAACATAACTGGAGATTGGAATGATCCGAAGAACAACTAAAATCATAACTGAAGATAGGTATGATCTGAAAAACATCTAAAAATATAGCTGGAGATTCTAATGATCCGAAGAACAACTAAAATCTTGACTGAGGATAGGTATGATCTGAAAAACATAACTGGAGATAGGAATGCTCCAAAAAACAACTAAAATCATGACTGAAGAGAACATCTGAAAATATAAATGGAGATAAGAATGATACGAAGAACTTCTGAAAATATAACTGGAGATAAGAATAATCTGAAGAACATCTGAAAAAAAAATTGAAAATAAGAATGATTCGAAGAAAATCTGAAAATACAACTGGAGATAAGAATGATCCGAACATTTAGAAACGTAGCCGGGTATAAAAATGATCAGAAAAACATGTTAAAACATAACTGGATATAGGGATGGTCGGAAAAATCTAAAAAACGTTAGTGGAGATAGAGTTATGACCTGAAGAATAACTAAGTGTACAATTGGAGATAGTAAACCAGTGGGGCAACTCAGCCACAGTAAATCCCTAAAAAGGGAAATCGAAGCGCATCTTCCCTATCCGATGGGGAATCTAGCTCAGTAGCTATTTGGATACGGTCGTATGAAGACCATATTCGCACCAGTGTATTATGGTGTGAAACTTATTTTATGGAAATTAATCATGAAAATTGTTATGGTTTGATTACTGATTTTTATGTTGTTAAAATATTAATGACAATAGGACTTATTAATGAATAAAATCACGCAACCAAAATGTAACGCATTAACTAGAGTTATTTATAATGACGAGACCAACATTAGAAATTTTTGCAAAAATGTCCTTTTTCACATTTTGAACACAATATTTCTGAAAATAAGGTTCTCATCAGTGTGAAACTAATTGAATAAAAATTAAATTCAATGAATTTTTACAGAAAATAAAATTTTCCAGTATGGTTTTTTGCGAAGGTCAAAAAAGAATTTGTCATTTTCAGGCCAGGAATACATTGTCATATTGAGGAATACATAATCATATACGAAGGTTGGAATTTGAGTTTCCAGCCTCATATTCAAACTTTAGCGCTACACTAGTGGAAGAACATTAGATCTTTGGAATATTTACCGCACACATAGACCTTCAAAGATGACAGTATTCATCAAGGTCAGGAGCAATATCGAATCCCATACTTCATCCACGCTCTCCTCCAAAAATTGCTATTTTTTAGGCTTACGGATCTTTCATCAAATTAAACATTAGATCATGTCAATTATGAAAAATTTCTAGATGCCAATAAAATGATTCTTATTGAAATTTAAAATGAAATTACTTAATTGTGGTTTTAAGCTATGTTCCACACAAAGGATTTAATTTGGAAATCTTGATCCATGTTTTCCTTCGAAACAACAAATCATTCCCAGTTAAATTGATTCGAAGATTCTTCAATATTGTATTAGTAAGCACGCACACTAAAAATGCGCAATAAAATTTAAAAAATGACGAAAAAATAAGGGTAATATTTGAACCTTTGTTATTTTTGAAAACTAGATGATTATGAAATTTTGAAGACGGTGTTTGATTTCTCACTGCTTACATACAAGTCGTCATGGCCAATGAAAGATACATATAAGAATGTATTTTAGGTTGCACAAAAATGGAATGTACTATACCTATTTACACTGAGTGAAATGTATTGTGTATATTTAACAAGAGTAGTGAATAGCCTAACGTCTGAAAAATGTTGTAGTTTTTGAACAGCTACTGTATGTTTGCTTTACAGGAAAACATTTTATAATTTCTGGACCATATCCTGAGTCTCAAAGTATGGAAGCGCGAAAGATTCCCAAGTATCAAAAACTAAACTCCACGGCACGACAGCCCATGTAGGCCAAGGATTACAGTGCCCGTAACTGTTTTCATGACCGAGGGCCCTGGGATGCGAAGCATATGTCCCGATTAGGGGGGTCAGCCTAACGCGAAACCTCCAGTGTTTAGTTCCCAAGCATGCTTGGTACTCAGTTAATCGACCCGCTGAAGGGATGAAAGGTTGAGTCAACCTTGCCCAGCCCGAGGATCGAACCCCGGACCTGTGTCATGGAAGCGTGAAACGCTGCCACTAAGCCACTGGGCTTCACCCAAGTATCAACCTAAACATATATCCTTCACAGAAAGTATAAGTAACACAACCTAAACTAAACTAAATTCTGTGACTCAACAACCCACCTAGGGGCAAAGGCCTACAATGCCCATTTCAGTTTCCTTGACAGAGGGCTCTGTGGTGCGAAGCATGTCCTGGTTAAATGATCAGCTTAATGCGAAACCTCCAGTGTTTAGTTCCCAAGCATGCTTGGCACTCAGTTAATCGACCCACTGAAGGGATGAAAGGTTGAGTCAACCTTGCCCAACCCGAGGATCAAACCTCACTCTGGTGCATTTGCAGCGCTAACACTACCACTAAATACAACTATCTTCCATTATTGAACTGCAATTAATCAAGCTTATGGTATTTTCCTCTCAAGGGCATAGTACAACCGCTGATCCATGCTGATTCTGGATTATATCCATTCACTAGTTTAGGTTACTACGTACCATTCTTGGCTGCCTACTTTTGGCGACTGAAGCCAAGGAACACAGCCAAACATCTCACTATTTAATGTCAATTCCAAGTAAAAGAATGGGCATCTGATCTATTTCAGTTCTTCTAGAACTTTTACATTTAATAAACGGAAAGATTAGGTGCTCATGAGCAAGAACGACCAAACTAAACAGTCTGTAATTTTACAGTTCTATTTTAGGGGCTAATCTCACCCTTTGTAGAGGTACTAGTTGCAGTTGATAGAGGTATTATTCTTAATGGAACACCGACCCACCCGAAGGTATGCGGTGAGTGAACGTCGTTGCGTAATCCAGTCAAGAGGTGTACCACAAGGCCGAAGCCAAGGTTCAGGTGGTCGCAAAGGTCAAATGACCGAAAGAACTCCCAGCAAGTGATGGGTTGACCCAAACCACTATAAAAAGGCTCAAAGTGATGTTCCTACTTTCAGTATACTGATCCATCGGGGTGGGTGCCCTGGTGTTTTCCGATTTTTAAGACGCGTGAATGTGTGCTGCTGTCTATACAAAATCTTCTCTTGAAGATTGGTTATATCAAGTATTCAAGTGTTTTATAACGGTCTTCAACCGTTCAAAGTTCTGTCATTTCAAGTCGAAAGAGTTAAAAGACTCATTTCCCTTCATATAAAACTGCCTCGCGTCTGGCGATACTCATCTTCCAAGCGGAAAAATCAAGCTCTACACTCCCTTAACGTGCTTGTGTAAATGATTCGCAATGCTCTCTTCGCTTAAAATTGAACAGTTTTTCCATAATCAGCTTTACTTAATAAAGAGTTTCATAAAAACCGGTGATTCGGTTTCTGACCACTAATCTCTTCGGATTTTGTATCTACATCAGCGTATTTGAAGGGGTTAACGCGCTAATAAATGACTCTAATAGCTAAGGGCATGTTTTAAATACAGGTTGACCTTCAAAGGGGCTCACCGCTCGCAAGCAGACAGTTCATTTCACTTTGCAAATGTGGAATATCCACGCGGAAATGCATCGATTTTGCTTCTGTAATGATACCGTTAGCTGGAATTAGTTTACATCCAAATGCTTGAAACTTATGTTTTTTAATAAGACAGACACTAAAGAGGAAACAGGTAGCATACGATTAAGCCCATTTGCAAACAATGAACAAAAGTGTCTGTTTTTAGAGTAAGGAGTTGTCTTATTTTTAATATTTTTTTTTCGAAAGGATTGAACAAACTAGAAAATGATAATCTTATGTATAAATTTTCTACTGCACGAGTTATCGTCTGCTTATTAAAGACAATGGACTTTTGGAAGAAAACGATACGTGTATTGTTTTGTTTTCCTTTCGTTAGAATTGAATATATGATCTTTTATCATTGTCGTCTGTTTGAAAGGGCTGCTACATAATAGCAAACGATAATACATAAGTTTTCGCAAAAAAATATTTGTTGCCCAAGTTGTAGTTTGCGAGTGTAACACAAAGGCTGTTTAAAAGAAAACAAGCGGCAGAAATATTTGCACTATTAAGTTTATAATTCTGATACCGTTTGTCAGTTACTTAAATAAATATCCAAACGATAATAGGTTGGGCTTATATTATCGTTTGAATAATAGCTCAATATATTATTGTTTAAAAAAAGTAGTTCACACGCACAAGGTACCTGAATATAAAAGAAGAGAAAAGATAAAAAAAAAAATTATTAAATATAAAAATGTTATAAGGAACGCGAAAAATTTGCAGTGTTTTTTTCTTCTGTTACAAATGTATGCTCTTGAAATATAAATGTTTTTTAGTAATCTATATGGGTCTCCGAATTGACTCACTCGTTTATGATTTTAAATCCGATGCAGTAATCAGGAGCTCAGCTCCAGACCTGCAATTGAATATGGAGCTGAGCTCCTGATTACTGCATCGGATAACATCCAGAAAAAACTGGAGACTGTTCAGAATAATCTCCTTAGACTTATTACCGGTGGGGCTTCATCTACACCTATCGAGGCAATGCAAATTCAGACTGGGTTGGAACCTTTGGTAGATCGAAGACAAAGTGCTGCCCTGAAACTCTCCGAAAGGCTTCTAAGGGATGATGGTTTTTGGAAAAATTATATTCCTGTTTTCCCAAGATTGAAAACACAGAGAACTTTTTTGACTTTGACCAGGGAATTGTCATATAGGTATAAGATCCCGGATGCAAATAGAGTGCCTTTATTTAGACCCCCTATCTTTCAAAACCATATTTATAGAGCTGATTGCTGTCTAGACCTGATACTACCTGTTAGTAAGAAGGTCTCCACTCATTCTGAACTAGGGATGGCTACCCTAGCTACTATCAACGAGCATTATCCATCATCTGTTTGGTTCCATGTCTATACAGATGGTTCAGCTGTGGATGCCATTAGAAATGCTGGTGCAGGAGTATACTCTAAGAGTTTCAGGCTTTGCCAGGCTGTTGGGAAATACTATAACAGCTACAATGGTGAAGTGGCTGCTGTGCAATTAGCACTTGAAGAGATCAGAAAGGGTAATGAGAACAACATAGTATTTTTTATAGACTCTCAGGCCACCATCAGGTCTCTCTCTTCAATTGCTCCTAGCAGTATTGGGTCTGTTTATCTCTGTCAAATGGCAATTAGTTCTCTACTGGAAGAAGGACGACAAATTGTGCTGCAATGGATATCCAGCCACTGTGGTATCGCCGGAAATGAGGCAGCTGATAAATTGGCAAAGGCTGGCTCAAATCCACAACAGCCTTCTCCAGCCTTGGAGTACCATAGTGTTAAAAGGCTTATTAAGTCAAATATAGCCTCCTATCGTAGAAATATTTACAAGATGTGCATAAAGGAGAAAGCATGGGCTTCCTTACTAACAAAGCCTATTCCGTGTAACCTTCACAGAGCTGTGGGAGTGGCAAATTTTCGCCTTAAAACTGGGCATGATTATCTGCAAAAACACCTTCACCGTTTGGGTTTGAGGGACTCTCCAATCTGCCCTTTTTGCGGACTAGAGGATATGACTGGTGACCACCTTTTCACTTGCTCTGGACTTTCGGACGTCGCAGATAGAAATTCTGCGGAAGATGACTTTTCATTCACCTCAAGATTGTATTGGGCTGCCCGACAGAGACTGATGGTTGAAAAACCAAGGTCGGGCGTAGAATAAAAAAAATGATTTTAAATAAATTACTTTTTTATATTTATTTGATAAAAATATTTTTCAATCATAAAGTGGTTGTTTCTTTCATTCTAGTTGAGATTATGATGTCGCCACTTTACTAAAATTCTCATTGGTTTAAAATATCTATGATGTAAGATGACGTTTCACTTACCTTAAACGTAATTAATTACGACATTATATTGAAACGGCATCGTGAATCCGATTTTTGTCGACAAATTTGTTGCCAGCCTTCAAATCGCATTCTTTGAACGGCAGCAAATGAGGAGAATTTCATCATCAAATATCTGAGAATTTTGTTCGAAATTCATTTTGTTAATATAAAACGATTTCTTAAGACCAAAGCATCGGTTTAAGAAGTCGTGCTAATGGCTTGAATCCATGAAAAACGTTGACAATATAACAGAAGAAAAAGCAAAATGATTAAGATGAAACAAAACATCCTTTTTATAATTAGTTTAAATCATCAAGGATGATTTAAAATTTTAAAAATTTCATAAATTTTATAGAGTTTTAAATTAATAATTGCAATATTTTTATAAGTAATCATTTTTAAATCTTAAGATTAATGTCTTACTTAAGCCAGCTTTAAAAAAGTTCTTTTTTTATTTTGTTTTTTTATGATTGGTCGAGTTTAAAATAAAATAAAAAATAGAATTTTTCTCAATTTTAATGTAATACAGTGTTCTGTTTTTAAAAATGTGTGATTTGCTATATAAATCGTTTGTCATTTGCTTAAAAGGTGTAGTTACCAAAATCAAGTGAAAAATTTAAGATCTTGGTAGAATTGAGTGATTCATAATTTTATCGTTTGCAAATTAAAGACAATGCAGTTTTTTTTTTTTTAAAAAGTATTAATAAAAGCAGGTACCATTTTTTCTTTTAACTGTAAAATCTCCTGTCGTTTGGTATTTGTTTAAATGAATGCGTGAGAAATGATTAAAAGAAAAATCTGTTAATCATTTACTGAATATCAATCAATAAGCAAACTATAATGTAATGAATGAGATCTAAAATAGATTTTCTTGACTTACAAATTGTTATCTGCGAATCAAAAATTAGAGATATTTGAAACAAAATTATCCTTAACAAAATTTGCATTATTTCTTCTGTGATTGAAGAATTATAGTAAAAAAATAGTAACATGACGAATTAACTAGAGATACACTTAATTTTTTTTTGAATTAGATCATTAATTTTTACAGTAAATACCTTAAAAAATACTTGAAAAAATTATGTTCATCTTATTGATGTCTTAAAATACTATTTAGAAAGAGTCTGAGTTGTAATAAAAAAAACAGTTATTCTAACACAAAAACACACAGAAAATTTCAATTTTAAAAACTAAACAGCTGCCTTAAATATCTGATGTATAACGAACTCATCATATATAACCTATTGATCTAACATATTATTATATGCCGTAAATATAATATATAACATTACATTAGCTTATTATTTTTATTATTAATATTAGATTATTATTCTTTAGATTACATTAAGAATATTAAATTTGGAAAATTATCGTTAATTTAAATAATAATCCATTTGATTATGAATTAAACCACAAATACAACTTTTTTTTTATCTAAGTTCAAGAATTTTTACCTACACAGAAGTAAGATTTGCGGTAGGTTCGCAAAATCTTATCGGCTGATATTCTCACAGATTAAAAACGATTAATTAGGGATGGAAATAATCGAAAGTATTCCGACCCCACTGGAAAACGATGGGGAAGTTTTCCGGGTGGCAACATAAAGTAATTCCAAGAAAAAAACGATAATTATTTTTTCGGAGGGCGGCAGCTTTCCCATGCATGTGTGTCGGAATGCTTCAAAAGGGAAAAAATTCTCAGAAAATGCACCAAACGATATTAAATGGGGTATTAAAAGACATATTCAATGCATTATGCATGAGGGGTTCCCTTACGTATATAGTTTCTGGGGGAGGGCTTAGTTTCTTTTTTGTTTCACTCCTGTTAGATATATCTAATAGTTTTAACTGTTAGTGGAAATGGAAGGTGGAAAATATCTTTATTAAATTGGAAAAATCTGGGATCATAAAGGGAATCTAATTGGGGGGGTTATTAGATAGGTATTTTTGACTTTCGCTTCGGTTTGATAGTGAATTATTTCCCCCTCCCAATCCAGAAAAATAGAAACCCCCCAAAAAATAAATAAAAAAAAAATTGTGGTCTTTTTTACAGCAAATAATTCTTAACATTTTGGATAATTAAATATCATTTTTTTACGAAATGTTTAGATTTTTTTACATTTAAAATAAGAAAACTATATTTAAATTCTAAATATTCTATTTAACAAATTTCAAATATATGCTTACCAAACATTTAGGAATTATATTTTATATGTATCTGTATATGATATAATTACAATGTAATTGATGTGCTATAGTAAAATTGCAAATGATTATATTAAATAATCAACTTTATAAAACATTAAATTTATATTCATAAAAATGCATTTATTAGTATGATTTATGTTTAAATTTAAAAATCGTATTTCTTTTAGATTAATTTGCACAATTATTCCAGCATATTTTGAAGAAAATAACTTTAACTAATATAGAAGTTAAAACTATTTTCTGCTAAATAAAAATTTAATTATATTGTCTTAATTAAAAAATCACATTGCTCTTCAAAAAAGCGTATTCTTTGAATAATTTGCTTTCCATAAAATTTACGCTTCAGAACAATATACACTTCACAGTAAGTAATTTTTTTAGCTTTGTAATTATTAAAATTATTTTTCGTTAAAAATAATGTACTGAACAAGATAATTTTTCTATTATTTTAAAAATCAAATTTTACTTCGAATAAATTCCGCGTTATAAAATTTCATACTCTAAAATAAATTGCACTTGCAGAAAATCTTTTTTAATTATGCAACAGTTAAAAATATTTTCTGTTAAAGATAATAATGTACTCATTAAAGTAATTTATAACATTTTAGGAATTATATTTAGCTTTAAAATGATTGCACTCCATAAAAGTTTATATATGTAAAACAATTTTAATGTAATAATTAAAAATATTCTCTATATAATAATATACTAATATATTATATTAAAATATATTTCGCTTTGATTAAATTGTTCTCCGTAAAGTTTCATGTTTGAAGAAAAAGTATATACCTGACAGTAAGTTATAGTTTAGTTTTATACAACAATAAATATTAATTATTTTTCTTTGTCAAAATTAAACCCACACGAAATAACCTGTTATGGAGAAATTTACGGCTTCGATTCTAAATCAGAATACATTTTCTTGTTATCTAGAGCTTGTTGTATTAATAAAACAAGTTGTACTGCTGATGTACTGTGGTGTCACTTGGTGATGGGGATGCGATCCTAGGAGTTTACTCTTTTCAAAATATCTCTGAATTTTTGAAATATAAATCTATGCTAAGAAATATTTTTCTCTTTTTCCATTATCCTTATTTATTACTTGTTATGCTGTAGTTCTACCGTCTGTATATTCATATCTTTGGCAATCAAGCGTAAGAATAAGTACTGATAGGGTTAAAGTACATAAATATTTCAGTCTTAAAATTCAGATGTAGAATTTTCAAAGGAAAATACTAACTCAGTGTGACTTATGATTTAATTATTAAATTAAATTTTCGAGTGATACTTTGTGTGTATTGTGACGTCACTTGGTAGCAGCATAGCTTTAAAAACGTACACAAGATAAACTTACAATTACTCAAATTTCTTCGTTTGAATACAATTTATTTTCAGTTCTGCGGTGTGTTTTTCTTAAAAAATTATTAAATATACCTAATGAGCTTACTTTTTTATTGTTTGTAAATAATGCGAATTATTTATAGTTCAATAATATATTGAAACATTTATAGTTTAATAAAATAAAAATTATAATAAAAATTATGAATATAAATTGAAACATTTATAAATAATTTTATACGTAATAATTGTAATTATATAGTTTTGGCATTTTATTTGTCAATAATTTTTCTTAACTTTTATTGCTTCGTTTGAGTGGTATAAGTTTTTTAGAATGAAAAAACGTACATTTCAGACAATTTTCTTCTTTTTGGTATGTTTGACTCAAAGCTTTATGAAAGTTATTGATTTATTTTTTGGTCGAACAAAAATAATGTATTTCTAGTCAGAAAAAAATGTTAACTGTAATAAAAAAACGTTAAAAAATTGTTCAAATTAGTAAGTTAATATTCTTCACGAAAAATTTATAATTAAGAACTTGCCATGAAGCAAAACAGGCCAAAAAATAAATACCAGTTTTTAAAATTTTTCAAGCGATATTAATAACAAAAATCAAACGATTCTTTACGATTGAATTTATGGGAATAATTATATTATTCCATACGAATAGTATATAAATACATTGTTTTAAATTTATTAAAAAACCTGATGGGAACAGCAAAAACAATAATTTAGGGAGTGTTTTAGAAAAATAAAAATTTATGTCATATAATAGAAAGACGTCTGTGTTTCTAAAAATATTTCATTAGAAAGAGGGTAACTCATTTTCTACATATTTATTATAAAAGTCGTTTGTGCTTTTACTTTTGGCCGTTTGGAAATTCGGATACTTCTAACTCAGTTGCAATCTACATAAAGCAACTAAAACGCACAACGGATATTTTATTTCAAACGATATAATCTCATTTTTCAAATATTATGAACTTGTAAAAATGACATCATTTCAGTATTTAACTGTTTAAAATCAAGCTCGCACTAAAAACAAAAAAGCTAAACAGTTGGAATCATATGAAACTAGAAGAAATCTGAAAATTCCCGGTTTAGTTCCACATTGTATTAAAAAATGATATCTACCAAAGTAAACGCTGTTTATAAATATTCAAAATGTAGGAAAAGTAAACGAACAACCAATATTTTTAATCCTAATAAATTTTATATAAATTAAATCTTTAAAAATTTAAAGGTAAAATTTTTTTACATAACATTTCTCTGACCAAACGATTTTAAAACAAGGTGAAGGAATCTTATAATTAGTATACAAAGCAGAATTTCTAGTTCACAACCCCAACTCATAGCCTCCCAAGCACCTGTTTTATGATTCCAAGGCCGCTAAAATTTTCGTCTGCGGCTTGACCCCCGGAACATCCTAAACAATGAGCAGGGTCACCCCAAGAGAAGGAGCAAGGTGCATCTTTGGCTACGTGCCAAAGAACATCAATAAAACCGAAAAAAGAAAAATTATGATAACAACGAAAGCGTTTTGTTTGATTTCATGTTTTTCGGATACAAGTTAAGGAGAGGATTTGTTTCTATTAGCGAAAGATTAAAAAAGGTTGAATTTTTAGAATTGAGAATCATGAATTTTAGATTTTTAAAACCCCCCTGTTGTATCAAAAGCTGATAAGACTTAACTAATGTATATGAGTTTTAATTTTGAACCGTATATGGAATTGAATATAGGTGTATATCTAAGATTACTTTGATAAGAAACTAAGAATAAGCTTTCTCATATAATTAAGTCGTTTTATTTAAGTAAGTTCCTTTAATGTCAGACCACCATGTTGGTTAAAGAACTGATAACATTATCATCGTGTGAAATTCTAAATGAACTCATCTTTCATTTATATCACCATAAACATGTTTTTTTTTTATCATTATTTCTGATTTAATTATAATGTCAACATTTTTTATGCTCATTAACTCTTTTGTAAAAGTATAACTCACACACATTTTAATTTAAAAATCACTATTTTTTGTTTAAAAGTGAAATGGAATTTCTTTTCATTAAAAAGTAACATTAGGAAAATTTTAGAGAAAGATTTCAGAGTTTAGCATTTTTTGGTAAATTTATAGAAAAAAATTTTTTTGATTAAATTTTTGCTACTATTAATTACACAATGAATTATTTAAACTTTAAATGCAGAAATTTTATTATTAATAGATAAAATTTTAAGAAAATTACTTAAAAAGGGAATAATTTGCTTATTATGAATACAATTTGGAACTTAGAAATGAAGCCAAAATTTCTGGAAGCCATGTTAGGCTTAACAGTAATGAAATTTAAAAAATGCATATTCAGGAGCTTTTACAGAACAGAAAAACAGAAAAAATTATGGAAGAAAAAGAAAATATAGAAAGAAAAAGAAAAAAAGAAAATATAAAACAATAAAAATTATAGGAAAAAAATCGTTGTCAGTTTAAAATAAACATATAGTGGATGTTTTGACTTTTTTTTCATTTTGCTTTTCCTTCTATTCAATTGTTAACGTGTCAATGGCTTTAATCAATGTAAAAAGGCTTCTCAAACCAATACTTTGATCTTTATATAAGAAATCATTTTATTAACACATTGAACTTCGACAGTATTTTTAATTTTGATTCCAAAGAGTTGAAGCCATAGAGTCATTATTCAATATGGGGGTCATGTCCAAATTAATTCGACTATTGTTAAGGGCATTTGTCTCAAAGCGATTCGAAACGACTGCTGGAATTATGGTTTCAAATACTAGTAACAAGAAATTTTTCATGCACAAAATATTCATCAAATAAAAAGTTAAAAGAAAAGAGAATTAGAGAAGTCTTAACGGATTTCAAGATAACGTGAAATGTCTCAAGAGCTGTTGGTGAGCCGGGCACAAGGGAAGTTGGTGAACCGAAAAGCCAGGCAAGAAAACTGGACGCTCCGTGGCTGAGTGGTCAAAGCATCATTCCGCTAATCGCTTGAGAGCGTAGGAGTGTGGGTTCGATTCCCACCGTGGCCCTGGGTGTTTTCTTCGTTATTCTTCTGTGGTTGTACATCTGTCATTGTGCTATTTGTCCTATTATCGACGAAGACTTACAAGCGGATCTCAAGAATCAAGCATAGAAGTCTGAATATATGTAATAATTAAATTAAGAAAACTCGAATCGGTCAAAGACACAAATTAGAAAAGAGAAGAGAGTCAAAGACACAAATTACGGATTTCAAGAGAACGTGAAATGTCATAAGAGATGTTGGTGAACCGAAGAGCCAAGCAAGAAAACTTGAATCGGTCAAAAACACAAATTAAAAAAGAGAAGAGAGTCCACAAATTAGAAAAGACAACGATTCTAGGAAATATTGGAAGAAATATCGCTAAGCATTTGAAAAAAATGAAAACTAATTATTTAGAACAACAGGTAATTGTTATCATTTTGAATACTTTTACAAACTGAAAAAATGCTTATTTATTGCTGGTAAAAATCATGAATGGGTTTTTTTCTCATTGCCGAACACTCTCAGACATTCAATTTTGAGCTTCGCCTTGTTTGCTGTCGCTCGAAGAATGCAACTTCAAGGCAGGCAGCAAAGTCGTCGACAAATCGGACTGACGACGCCGTCTCAACACGATGTCGCAATTAATTATATGACATCGTAGATTCTGACATCATGTGTACTTTGAAACAAGGAGAATTGTAATAAAAAGACGTATTCACGATCTCAGCTGGAACAAAAATAAACAACCACTTTGTGGTTTAAAAAAATCGGTAGCCTATTTATTAACATAAGTAAATCAAACTTTGTCTAGTTTTATCACTCAGAAATAATATTGTTCACTAATATACTGTTGTATAGTTGCCTTGCTTACTAATATAATAATTTCTAATTTCATGACACAGTGGTTGAATCCCGTTGTTCAGACTGAACTGGCTTAACATTGATGTGGAGAGGAGAGTGCCAGCTCAGATGTTGATCTCATCAGCTAATCGTCAACAAGGAATTATATAAGTGAGTATTCCAAATCCGTTAACCTGAGGTACACTTTGGAGCTCATGTGCACTAACACACACACACATATATGTATATATATATATATATATATATATATATATATATATATATATATTGACATTTAAATAATTTGTTGCATCGCTTAAGTATTTTCTGGCGAAGGGTGGTCCATGCTTTATTTTTCTTTGATCATCAGTTAAGTATTGAAGAATCTTCTAAAATTAACTAGAGTTATAGAAGTTTTAAAATGAGTTATTAAGTTTGGAGGAAAAGAAGAGTTAAAGGGTTAAAAATGCTTAAAATATTTATAAATGAGGAGAATGAAAATGCTTTTTATTTTGTTATGCAAATTTTTTTAGTTTGCTAAATTCCTTATCTGATTATATTAAAAAAAAACTTGAAAACACCTTAATCTCAAGCTAGTTAACAACTTAACATCACAATTCCACCTTAATTCCAGGATAATAAGCCGAAGATTGGAGCGCTGTTGTGACAAGCGCTAAGCCCGGATTATAACAGATCAGGATGGACGTCATCTTTGGCAATAGGAATGACAAGATGACAAATAGACGATTTCAATTTAGCGTCTTCAAGGTGACGCCGCGGCTCTTTTGGCGACATGACGTATCTGTTCTTGTCACCGAGTTGGAAAGGAATGAGAAACGCAAGACCAAAAATCTGCCAATGAAATGGCGATTTTAAACAGCTCCATCAAGCTTTGTTCAGTTGGATATTGTTGTTTTATTGAAAGGACCTAATCAAGACTTCGGTGATCCAGTGAAGATATCACCAAAAAAAAGATTCTGCCTTAATTTCAAACTTGTATTCTATCAGCAACTTGCATATCAATTTTTCGAATCTCAAATATGCATATATTTCTACAAGATTGAATTTTATAAAGTTGAAGAGCATATAATTTTATATCAATATTTCAGTTTTATTTGGTGAAATATATTTCAGGTCTATTTGGTTTTTAACAGGAAATTGGGAAATTTGCGTTACGTTTTATTATCTAGGCAGATTTTGATGTCAAAAAAGCTGAATTGAATATTCAGATTCATATAAAACATTTTGATTGATTTCTTCGGTGCTGTATCACAACGTTATGTATACAACAGCTTATTGAATCGAGATTTATAATTAAAATTGGATTACAAAGTTCTACAAATTTTTTATGAACTTAATGAAATTAAGTTCATAAAAATGTACTATATGTTTCGAATTGTTTGAACTTCCCGAACATTATGAGCCCGCTTTAGAACTTTAAAAACTTTTTGTATCCAATTCACTTTTAGTATCTTAGAAACCTTAAAAAAATTTTTTTTGAACCTAAAATGCTTTTAAAAGCTAAGGTGCTAATTAAACTTATATAAACCCCTCGCCTGTATATAGTTATCTTCTTTCGTATCATACCATTTTTTGTTCTTTTCATAATTAAGTCTGCCGACCGATTAGCTGAGTGGTTAGCGTTCTTGACTCCTGAGCTGTGGGTCCCGGGTTCGAATACCGGTTCGGGCATGGATATTTCTTTCCTTTTCTGTTCTCTCTGTCCTTTCTTCTGTGTTGTTGTATGAATGTGGCCCAACCTATAAAAGGGTTTGTGGTGGTATGGCTCGGTTAACGCTACTCGCCTCCGTGACTTGGTTCACAGGTGCTCGCTGGGTAACGATAAATGAGTAGCAGTTTCTGGCCTTGTTGTGGCATAGGGTTCAGTCACTCTTGTGTGCGCACCATTGGATAAAAAAATAGTCTTCATACTATTTATAAAATTGCTTTCAATGTATATAATGTTTTTAATGCCATAATTACCATAAAAATTCTTAACTGTCTTTTCATTGATTATAAATTGTTTCTCCATTGTTTGTGTTGTATGTGTCATCATGTTAAATTTTATTTTTAACTCAGAGAAAATATTTAATGCTACTGCCTGATCTCCAACACGGCTCAAAGCCCCTTAAAATGTTTTGCAACTTCTTGCTACCAATTTGTAAGCACAATTTGTTTGTCTTTTTAAATGCCACGATGGTGGCGCCCTCACGGACCTCGTAGAGGTGTGGAACACACTAGGTGTTGGGGAGACGGCAAACGTTAACCTTAAGGTACAGTCCGGAGTCTCCCCACATAGTTATGTATGTATGTAAAAACATACACTTAGGTGAGAATCGAACCTATAAACAACTCAGCTGAAGACAGGAAAAACTAACTCTTCTGCTCCTTATTCTGTATAAAATTATGCATTGACCCTTTCTCGTCTGTGATGGTGTAGTCATATTTGTTTCTCGTTGCCTGTTCCTGTGATTTAAGCACCAAATCACAACAATTTCATCATTATTCTCCTTTAAAGGAATTAAATGAAGAGATCCATTCGTGAGTTCACATACATTTCCAAACTTTCACAACTCTCTTCAACTCAGGTAGAACTTGTTGACCATACATAATTTGGCCCATACATAAATTCCGTATAGTCCAGTATGCCGATTTCTGAAGTTGGTGATTTTTTTTTTTGGCGGATTTTCTTATATATCTGATAGCATGGTTTTTTAATACGGCACAGAGACGGAGGCCTATAAGAATTACGCAGAAATTCTATTTTGGCAACCCTAGTATTTACGTCATCGTGAGTCATCACAATACGTCATCTTGGCAACAGTTTTTTGGTCGCCAAAAAAAATTCAGAATTTGGCATGCTAGACTATACAACAGCTGTGCCATTATTTCTTACGCTGGTAGACTTTCGTAGCCTAACGGTCATTGGTTAAGAATCGAATCCATCACCTCCCAAACTAAACAGTGATATGTTATCCCTTTTTGCTCTCGAAAAAATGTTACTATTTTTTCTGGTTTCAATTGACAGCTGATTTAAATAGCGGTTAGTAGAATGCACTTTGACCTGCGTCTCATAAAGTAACCATTGAGTGACTAACAAACCAACTAATTGACAGTTATTGTTAATGTCGTTTTTAATCATAAACTTCGATTTGATTTTCCATAAAATTTATTGGAAAAAAATAAAATTAACTAAATAAAAGAATAATGAAAATTTAAATCGCTCTTGCCGATTTAAACTAGCCTTAAAGTGGATTTTTTGTCACGTCTTTTTCAATGACTTTTTCTTCTTTCCATAGTCAACGCGTTCAATTTCGGAAGCAATATCGCTAAAGACTTGAAAAATTGGCAGCCAATTATTTAGAACAACAGGTAATTCTTATGACTTTTACTAACGGGAAAAATTATGATTAAAAAATATTCCCTTATTACTAGCAAAAATCATCATGAATGGATTTTTCTCATCAACTATAACACTCTATTCGGTGGTGAACTTCGCCTTGTTTGCTACCGCTCGAAGAATGCGATTTCAGGGCAGGGAGCAAATCCGTCAGATTAAGAACGCCATCTCAGAACTATGCGACATAGATGTGATGTTCACTTAAATTAAATTTAATGTTTAATTTAAAAAAACATTTTGTTTAAGATTAGTTTTCAAAGCACTGTGTTAAAAGACTTAATTCTTTCACTAAATTTTATTTAAAAATAATTGATAAATGACAGTGTTGTCCTTTCACAAAGGTAGAATTTAGTAGAATCACTTCCTGAAAGTTGATTGAAATTGTTTCATTTTTGATTAAATCGGATATTTTTCTTGATAATTTAATTAAGAAACAATGTTTTGACTTCACTGTTTCAAAATCTCTTGCCATGAAGGCAATTGAGGTTGTTTAATGAAACAGACTTGAGACTGCTTTGAAAAGAAAATCTGTGATTTCAATTTGAAATACTGTGGCAAAAGAGGAGAGTGAGGATGGTTTAGCTATTTGATCGAACAATATGTTTAAACTTTATTCGATTGAATATTTTTCGAATGCGAAAAATATATATATAGCTTAGATCTTAAATATATTTAAGTACCCTAGCCTACACAAGCTGAGATGAATGGTTAGCGCTCTTGCCTTCGGTTCAACAGTTCGTGGGTTCGAATCCCACCTTAGGCATGGATGTTTATAGTGGTTCGGAATCCACCTTAAGCCGTAGATCCCGGTCTAATTAGCCCTCGTGTGCAAAAAAATGACCGTTGAGCGACAAACAAACAAACAAACCTAGCCTACACAATGAATAAAGAACAGTACTGTTAGCTAAGCTTTATTGCACCTAAATCAATGGTTCAACTTTTCTAGAGTAGGGAGATTCCTGTAAGCTCATGTCCAACAATTTGCTATGTGTAGTTCCCAAGAAAAGATCACAATATAAACGTAACAAACATTTAATTATTACAAAGATTATCCCACATATAAAGCTGATTGTGTCCATTAGATAGACCACCGTAACAGTAGGGGGGGGGGTTACTGCCGAATGCCAGTTACGGTTGCCGCGCCAAGAGCTTTGTTAATCTGCGCATCGCGCAACCATGTTTGTCCATTCAGTAACGACGAGGTTTGCAGTATCCGGTGATGCAGATGCATGGTCACAGTTTAAAGTATTATTCAGTATAAAGTATTACAGTATAAAGTATTATTCAGTATAAAGTATTACAGTATAAAGTATTATTCAGTATAAAGTATTACACAGTATAAAGTATTATTGAGCCTTCGTATCCACTTGATCATGATAGATTTGGAGAAGCAATGAAAAGTTTGCCCTGGCCTAGAGATAGACTAGAGATCTTTCGAACGGAAAGCCTCATGTTCAATTCCAGCCATTGTAAAACAATGAGAAAGAGATCTTTGATAGCCGCAGTGGACACTTCAACGTCTTAAAGCACTTAATGATCCATCACGTAAAAAATACCGTCTGAAACGAGTTGTTTTATCGATAGTGGACCGTATTCCACCATCGAAAGGAACGAAAACTTGAAAATTCTCAAGCACCACCCTAGCACAGACATGCATGCAGAAGGCAGAATGTAATATCCATCACAAATTGCTCTATAGTGGTTGGGATCAAACCTAGGAACTTTCCACCTGAAGAACGCTGTCATACCATTAGGTTATGATAACCTTCTGCTCTCTCTGTGCACGTCTGCCATGACGTGGATGCTCGGGGGTTTTCCAAATTTTTTCTTCACCAGACAATTAAAACCACCCCCTAGTTATGAGAAAGTTTATTAACGTGGTGGGTATTAAATTGTTTCACAACAGTCATATGGTGACAGATTTCCTATTACCGAGGTAAAAACAAATAAATGTATATGTAAATTATATTTATTTGGGAGAAATGTTTTAATTATTTATTATCTTTGCCATTTAAATGTGAGAAAGGATAACTCTAGTTTTTATTTTTATTGGAACTCAATTTTTACAATGCTCAACAAAGGCAGGAAGACGATTTTCTACAAAAAAATCTTAATAGCGCGAAATTACCTATAAATGTCCATTTATCAAACGCGTAGTGGGCTAAATTTAGTGTTTTAAAGTTTCAAGACGAGCTATTGTTTGCAGATATAGTTTTATGTTTTCTCAGTGAGCTTTTGTTTCAACTCTTCGATATATTTTCGATTTGTTATTATTATTTTTTATGCCTTGCATTGACACAAACCTTACGAGTTACCCTTCTAATGAAAGGAAGCTTGGAATACGTGAGCATTTATTATAATCGTCTGAAGAGCAATTATTAATTTTTTTTTCAAAGAACAATGGACTTGTACTTTCACGTCAGACGATTTTCATGCCTACCACTGCGCCCCCTGGCGATATCGGTCGCAGGCTCTTAGAAATGAAATGAGATTGCTTATTAAATGTAAGGGCGTTGTTAATATGTATGAGGTAAAGAGTTCTGTTTATTTGATTACGTAAATTTGTACTTGGCATATTTATTCAGAGTTGTTAAAGATTGTTACTTTGTTCAGTGCAATTTTTTCCCTATATGAGAACTGAAATAAAAGAATTTTAAGTAGGAATAATTATTTTTAAAATTAATCGATGTGTTTGATTCAATAATGTAAATTTAATGCTAAATAAGATTTTTTTTATTTAACAGCGAAAATCAATATTAAGTAAAGGTTGCAAATAAATAAATGCAATATATATATAGAGCATCAATTATAGGTGTCTCACTTATACAGTTCTTACATCACAAGGAGTTTTTGTCTTTTTTTATTTTCTCCCTATTAAAATCGAGTTTATGTGAGTAATGACCATAGTGGTCTGGTTGTTTAGGGCTTTCGTCACGTCACATTATCTAAAAATAGTAGGTTCGAAACCAGACCCAATCAAATATCTGTCGTATTCATCAATGGCAGCTGAAGCATTTTAAAATATGTTCAGGTCTTAGTGTCTTCTATTTGAAATTATACCTCTGGTGATGGAGGCCAAATCTGGAGGTCTTTTGCTCGATTCCTGCTTCTAAATCTCCAAAACCCACGTTTGGGGCTATGTAAGTGCGGCCACTAGATGCTCCTATATATAAACTGCCATTACTTACGTTACTTGTAGGGTTTAAAATATAAAAAACTGTAATGCCAGGCATTGCAGAACAACAATTAATTTGTCTAAGAATTCCCACGGGTTGTTTGCTGCAGTTGACAGTTGAGAATACAGGCAGGACAGTTTCAATTTCTTAGACTTCATAAAATCGGGACGGATGAAAGGATATGAGGCAATCAGAACTTATTGGTCACATATTATTTACTTGCCTATCTTATATGATGAAATAAGGAACGGCTTCAGACATAGACTCATCATTGTAGATTTATTGTATTCATGTCTTATGGCTTACGGACTTTTCCTTTGATGATGTTTTAATAAAACTGAAGCACTATTTTTATAGTGGAATTTCTCTCTGTAACATTAACATTCATCTAATGATGTTAATAAAACTGAAGCACTATAGTGGCATTTATGTAACATTCATATTCATCTGATGATGTTGATAAAACTGAAGCGTTATAGTGGAATTTCAGTAACATTAACATTCAGCTCATGATGTTGATAAAAGTGAAGCACTATAGTGGAATTTCTGTAACATTAACATTCAGCTCATGATGTTGATAAAAGTGAAGCACTATAGTGGAATTTCAGTAACATTAACATTTATCTAATTATGTTAATAATACTGAAGCACTATAGTGGCATTTCTGTAACATTCATATTCATCTGATGATGTTGATAAAACTGAATCACTGTAGTGTAAAATTTCTGTAATATTAACATTCAGCTCATGATGTTGATAAAAGTGAAGCACTATAGTGGAATTTCTGTAACATTTACATTCACCTGATGATGCTATTAAAACTGAAGCACTATATTTATAGTAAAATTTCTGTAACATTCCCAAAACTCTAAGAGCTCCTCTATAGTGTTTACTATCCAGCAAACAAATTGGATTCTAAGCGTTAATTGGTTCAGATTTATTCCATATTTTTACGTTTTCCTTATGAGTTTGACAATTTTATAAAATTTTATTATGAGAGTGAACTTCAAGAATCATAATATTGGAATTAATTTTATTTGTAGTTAAATTATATACTCTTCCCTTTGCTTATTACTTTACATTTACTGTACACGGATTGTAATGTCTATTAGGTTTTAGATATTCACACTGTCCTTAATATATCATGAGATAAATAAATTCAATTGGCCAATCCATACAAAAGTAATCACTTTTGCAGATGATACCCTTTTCATTGTATCCGGAGAAACTAAAGAAAAATTAAAACTTAATAGTAACCAAACATTAGCTCTTTTTTCTAAACTTTGCACAAAATTAAAATTAAATGTCTCCCCTTCAAAATCCAAAATTTTAATCTTAGGTAAAAAAACCCACACCCTAAAATATAATCCAAAAATAGTATTCAATAATATCAGTCTCAAACACACCAAATTACTAATTTATCTTGGAATTCAAATAGACAGCAAGCTTTCCTTTTTACCCCACTTAAGATCATTAAAACCAAGAATAATTAAAATTGCACAGAGATTGAAATCAATGTCCAATTTAAATTGGGGTCTAAAAGGTAAAATTATTAAAATTATATTTAATACCGTAATAACCAGAATAATTTTATATGGTGCAGCTTTCTGGGTAGAACCTTTAAATCAAAGAAAACAAAAACTTCTATTAACAATAGAAAGGTATTTTACACTACTAATCACAAAATGCTTCAAAACGACCTCTACTACGAGTCTAGAGCTGCTAGCAGGCACTCCACCACTACATATTCTGGCCGAACAGGAAAGATTAAAATCCTTACTGTTTCAAAATAATTCAACTATATATATCGGAGTCGACGAAATACCACCATCAATAGACTGTAAACCCAAAAAAGATGCAGTTCACCCAGCAGATTGGTTAAAAGGCCTTCATATCTTCATTAACCCAAGCACCTCCTCAAATTATCAACCAGTACATACCCATTGGAACCTCTTCACAGATGGATCAAAATCAGACTTAAAAGTAGGAGCAGCCATCGTCATTTATAAAAATCAAATTTTACAGAATTTTCACCTAATCAAATTACATCCAAATAATTCAATTTTTCAAGCAGAAGCGATAGCTATAAAACAAGCAATCCAAATCATCACAGTAAATCATCATACACCAGCAACAATCTGGACTGATAGTAGTTAAATCGACTCTTCAGGCCCTACAAAACCCTTTTCCGGAATCATCAATAGTAGCAGATATTCAAAAATTACTCAAGCATCATCAAAATCATCCAATCCAACTCTGCTGGGTGAGAGCACATCAAGGAGTGGCAGGAAACGAATTAGCTGACACAAAAGCCAAAGAAGCCGCAGACCTCCCTGAAGCTGAAATTCAAGATTATCCGTGGTCAAAAGCACCTATAAAATTGAAATTAAAAAAATCAACCATAACAAATTGGCAAGAAATTTGGAACAGCAGTACAACTGGAAGATACCTCTACGATATTTTTCCTACCGTCTCTACAGCCGCTTGTTTTGATATTCCACAAATTAATTATTTACTCACTAATCACGGTCCTTTTCCGATATATTATAAAAAAATAAAGAAAGCTTCATCTGACAAATGTATCTGTGATTCAGAAGGCTCAAGTTTACATTACATCAAGGAATGCCAACTAACTACAAACTTTCACCTTAAACAATCCTCAAATCAAACTAACTCACAATTTATAAAATTTTGCATTTCTAACAATTATAGAAAAAAGAAAATAATTGAACTTAGTAAGTACCTTATGGGAAAAGACCTAAATATCTGTAAAGACCCATTCAATAGAACTGTTAACTATACCACAGATAACATCCAAGATTCTGATTAAACATATTAAAATAACGTATCTTAATCCAATACTTGGTTTTTACTATAATTGTATTATTGTTTTGTCTTTTGTTCTTTAATTGTATATATTCATTCAATTATCTGTAAATATTCTATTTCTTTTTATATTTCATATAGCATAATCAATTTTGTACTATGTTTATCATGTCGTTTATTCAATGTAACAGAACTGTGATGCTTTGATCTACGCAGTAGATCAATGCAGGCCTTTTGTGCCCCACCTTTTGTAATTTTTACCATATTCCAATACATTAAACCGGGTTACGGTTCTCGCGGGGTGCCCCTGGGTCCTCCTGGGGGTGTCTTTGCTCATATTGACGTAGTGGGGATTTCAACCTGATAACCTTTGGTATAGTTCAGGGTCCCTTCTCGCCTATTTAATTCTGTCCTTAATATATCAGCCCATATATGTTTGATGACTTTTATGAGTATTGGTAATTTTTGATTTTACTGTCAATGTTGCTTATTCCAATAAAACTTATTAATCTTTGGTATTTGAATTATGTTGAAAAATGATTTTTTTTATTGTTGATGTATTTTATCGCTTATTGGATGTTACCTAATTGATCTATGTAATTTATTACTGAATAATTCTTATTTTATTGAAAAATGAAATTCTAAATTTTGTTAAGTTCATCATGTTAAATCTAATTTTGATATTTAACCTTTCTCATGATGAAAATCTCTTTCTTTATATCAATCAAGTATTTTTTTTAAAGAAAGTGTCAATTAATTCCTATATAATGTATAAAATCAAAACATTTACCATTGATAAGGCAGGGCGCAAACTCGGTAGACAATCCAATTGAGACGCCGTCTTATAGTAGACAAATGTGATCTCCTCGATGTCTTAGTGTGACGCAGCTAAGACGTTGTATCTGATGTCATGGAATTTTAAACCAATGAAAGCGCTGTCTCGCGGAAAGTTGCCCGATATTTCGAACCTGCTCGAAATCTAGAAACGTCTCGCGCTCCACCCCTTTTCTGACGTAACTAAGACCTGAATGACGTCATTTGGTCTGATGCGATTCTCGCGAGATGCTCTGTGCATCTAGCGAGACAAGTCTCATGCGATCATCTACGAATTTGCGGACTGCCTAATGTTCCCATTGATTGAATCAATTTGTAAATTTCCCCTTTCTTCAACGTCTGAGCTACGAGCAGTTTGCAACTTTAGTTTAGCTTTAATACTTTATCATCAGGTTTAAATTTAATTTATATTTATTTTTTAAAAATTTTAATAAAATGTTAAAAAATTTTATCGTATATTTTAATTTTTATATCCCCGAGTTAAAAGCCAAGTAAATTGCTCTTGCTTGCTGTTCAACAGTTCTTGGATTCAAATCTCACCTCATGTATAAGGGTTTGTAACACTATTCTGAACCAATTTAAAGACTATAAATTTTTGGTTGAACTGTATGCTCTGAATCCACCCAAAATCTTAAGTTTAATTCAAATGTCTGAAAATGATAATTTTTGTAAATGGTTCGAAATCCAATTTAAGCCTAATTTGCACTCCTGTGCCAAAAGGCACCGTTGATGTCCAAACAAACCAAGCCTAACTTTAAGTTTCTGTGAATTAAACTTAAATTATATACATTAAACTAATGTTAATTTAATTTTAGATCTCATTATATACAGTAACAGCAATGCTTATTTGTATATTCATTTCAGTTTTTTTTTTTTCTAGAATTTTTTTTTTAATTTGGTGTTCTTTTTCTATTCTTTTTTTGTGAATTTCGTAGGTGTTCGCACGTAATTTTCAATACATTTGCAAATAAAATATTCTTTGTTCATTAATGAAACTGACATTGCGAACTTACATTCAAGTATTCATTTCATGTTTTTAATATTTTAAAATATCGATATTTGTCTACAATGTTCATGGTTACAAACTTTTGAGAGGGACATATACACCTAAACGTCATCTAACAATGCACAGTCGCAACTGCTTTCCTGGCTCGGTAGAACACTTGGTCGAAAACTCCAATTAAGGCTGTCGCGCGCAACGTTGCCAGATATTTCAAACCTGCTTGAAATCCAAAATCGTCCACCCGTTTTCTGACGTAACTACGACATAAATGACGTCATTCCGTCGGATCTGTTTTACGCGTGACACTTAGATCATCGCGCGCGATTATCGGTGAATTTGCGCCCAGCCGTAGTGACGATGCAAAATACAGTGATGTTGAGTTGTCACTACCGTGCTACAACCTACCATTTCCAACTGTACATTGCTATATGATTCCACATGATCCAGAAGTACTATATCTCTCCTGAAAACATGTAACAGATTTTTTTCAGAAGGATATAGTGCATCTGGATATTGATAATAAGATAAGAGCCTTGTATATGTGCATACAAGTTCCGTTGAAATGGACATATTTACTATTAAGCATTAGTATGCATTTAATTACCAGTAAACACGTTGCTAACTCTCTTCTAATAAATGGGTAGATGGTTTGGTTTGTTTGTTTGGTTTGCTTGTCGCTCAACGGTCATTTTTTGCACACGAGGGCTAAATAGACCGGGACTTACGGTTTAAAGTGGATTCCGAACCACTACAAACATCCATGCCCAAGGTGGGATTCGAACCCACGAACTGTTGAATTGAAGGCAAGAGCGCTAACCATTCGGCTGCCAGCTCGGCATTGGTAGAGGGAGCATAGCGTCCAATTAAAGAAAAGATAATGCTTTTTGAAAGCTAAAGCTTATGAAATTTACAATGCTTTCTTCCATTCAATATAATTTAAAATGCAATTTTTTTGCTTGATGACCGCTGAAAAGAACGAAAACAAGTGTGTGAGCTATAAGTACACAGAGATACACACACTCAATTGATGAACGAAGAAATTCTTGCGAATTGATTCGATGAGAATATTTGAAGTTGATTGAGTTTTAATAATTTAGAAGCATCTCCCAAGCAGAAGACATGGCACCCCACAAGAGGTATCATTTCTCTTGGAGGACATTGCAACCATTGCTTATTTAACGTGCTCCAGTCACCTATTTAGAACACGGTGGACTTTTGCTTAAGTTGAGAATCGAACTCAATACTTTCCGATAATGAGAACGACGTCTTTCCCAACCAGGCCATCGACTCTCAGTAGCAAATTAAAAATAAAGTATTTTTCGTGTATCAGTAAAAAAGTAATCTCGTTGAATTTAACTATTATTCTTAAAAATTTTTAGATAAAAAGTACATTAATCCAAAAATAAAATTGCCTGCTTAATATTTTTTTAGACAAGCAAGAAAAATATTCTACACAATCGGTCAACATTGGTTTGAGTGATCAACAACCATTCTCTACCAGTGGGACTCGAACCGACGTCAAGTAAACGCACTCACTAGAGATGCGGGGGAAAAATAATACCTCCTCGGATGTCACCCACATCATTTGAATGCGTTTAAAAGACAGCGAGGCTTAATGACTTCAGCCATCGGAAACAGACAGCCAAAACTATATCATAATAACCTATCTATATATATTAATTTGCTCTAGGCAGAAGATACGTTTAATCGTAGGCTTCATAACTGGGCACTAGTATTTCAGAAAACACCTCCATCAAATGGGACTGTTTCAGCAAGACCCTATCTGCAGGAAATGTCATACGCAAGAGGAAACGGCCAAGCATTTCATTTATGAATGCACGAGGCCCTTGCCCTCCCTAGATTAACTTCTTTAGGCATCATCCATACTAGGGAGTTACACCTAGACTCCATTAAAGGGTTATGGGACTTTATTAATAAAGTGGGTGACCCGAGCAACTGGAACTAGGAAATATTGGGTTTGGAGTTAACAGTACAAAATGCTGATAAAAGCAGAGGTGCCCAATGACATACAAATCCAACTCTAAGAAGAAGAAGAAGAAGATAGATATTAATTTGCCAGTATAAGCAGAGAGAGGTGGTTTTTTTTTTTTAAAAAAATAATATCAAGCCTCTACAGCATCAGTCCATTAAGATTGAATTTTATTGTGAAGAGGATTCAATCATCGTAGGACAAAGAGTTCGCTTATGAAATGCAATGATTATTATTATAATCAATCCTTTTCTGGGATAATATGATGGCAACAGCTCTGTTCAATTAATCTTTATCAAGTTCTAAAAAAAAATGTTCAGTAACGTAAAGTTGCATTTGTCGTGTAGTTGACAAACCACCGAAATATCCCAAACTCCCATCAAAAGTGGAAAAAGGAGCATTGATTGCATTAAAGATCTAAAACTGTGAACCATTCGCCACAATCACCAGATTTTTACCCCAATAAACATTTATGGAAACATTAACACAATTGTGTACATCAAGTTTATTTGAGCAATTCAAAGTAGAAGGAAATCATATGTTGTTGTTGTTGTCGTGTAACAAATGCAAAGAGAAAAAAAAAGAAAAGGTAAAAAAAAGGCATTTAGGACCAAAGGCATGGAGCACTGCCCTAGCCACACCTCAGCTTTTTAGGTATAGAGGGTGTCATGGCAGTAGTTGGGTTCGATGCTGAAGAGGGTCGAGACACCTGAGATGTAGTTGAAGAGATGCCTCGGATCCAGTGTAAATCCTGTCCAGTGCCTGCATTCTACATAGGTTCTAGATCCGTCGGGCATGATTTTCTTACCCCTCACGTGCCCAGTCCGTATTCTGCTGATGGTAGAGGTGATACCACGGTCAGGAAGCTCCGGTAGGCACCATTTTTCTGTAGTCCCCTGCAGAGCTGATTGATGACTTGCAACAGGAAATCAAATATAAAAAACAAATATTAATTCAATCAATCAAATGAAACCAAATATAAAGTTTAATTTCTTAAATTATATTTCATTATCACCTGATATATATATATATATATATATATATATATATATATATATATATATATATATATATATATATATATATATATATATATATATATGTATATATATGTATATATATATATATATATGTATATATATATATATATGTATATATATGTATATATATATATATATATATATATATATATATATATATATATATATATATATATATATATATATATATATATATATATGTATATATATATATATGTATATATGTATATATATATATATATATATATATATATATATATATATATATATATATATGTATATATATATGTATATATATATATATATATATATGTATATATATATATATATGTATATGTATATATATATATATGTATATATATATATATATATATATATATATATATATATATATATATATATATATATATATATATATATATATATGTATATATATATATATATATATATATATATATATATATATATATATATATATATATATATATATATATATATATATATATATATATATATATATATATATATATATATATATATATATATATATATATATATATATATATATATATATATATATATCAAAAACAATCCATAAATAATAAGTCATGATGGTGATGACTAAAGAGTTAAAGATTTAATCTTCAACTCAGAAGTGTCGATGTTCAATTCCCACATCAAGATGGAGCTTTGTATCGGTTTGGATCTTTTTCTCGTTCTGGTGTCCACTGATTCCAAAAAATTAACAATAGAGTAGATGTTGTTAAACCTGGGAGATTCCCTATACTTAGCCCAGAGTTGGACTCGATCATTTAGGTGTTAGCTGCCGGGAAAATCTACGAATGACATACAATATTGAGGCACTTTTTGGGAAAGAAACAACAGTGAAATGCTTATCGTAAAAATCTGTATCGTAAAAAAATACGTATCGTAAAAAAATACGTTTTCAAAAAACTTTCAAATATAAAAAATAGCGATTGCTTTGATTAAGATATTGCAAAGCAGATATAAGTGACTCTAAGCTGATTCAAATCTGGTACAATCTATTAAAAGAACTTTCGAATACTACGGATTCAAATGTTAACTCTATGTCAATCGTTATTTCATAGAATACCTAAATAAATCATAGAACTTAATAATTTTACATGTTGTTGTTGTTACTTATGACACTTGGACAAGGCAAGCTCGCTATGCCTTTGGCAGTGCGAATTAAGTCAGTAGAGAGCGTCTTTCGTTTGGATCAGAGCACCACGAAGGTGAAAGTACGACTTTGCTCTTTTTAAGGTGCTTCTAAATTTTGAACCACGGTCAGGTGACGAGGCCACACCTGAGCTGGCTCCCTCCTCTCCACATCCACGGCACACCAGCGGAAGGACTTTGGACATTACATATTAACGTGGACACATCTCCAACCCACGGAGTTCCAGCAACCCAGTGAAGGAGAGTACACCGTGGTCACCCTCCCAACCACTGCCCGCGGCAAATAATGCTTCACTTTGCTGAGCTTACGGGAAGCGGCGTGAAGCTGCTGACCCACTGGAGCTCATAATTTTACATACTTTAATTGTATGTGAGACTTGTCTAGTAATAGCATTAAATACCTAGTTATTCTCTCCAGTAAATAACGCATTTCTCACTTCAACGATAAAAAAAAAATCCTTGGATACTTCGCTTGCCAAATCAATTAACTCCATTTTCTATTTTTTTTTTTTTTTTTTTTTTGCTAAATTTTAATTCTGTAAGATTTATATATAATATACAATCGTATATATTGAGATAAATTTTATAGCAAAAACTAACCTCACAAAAAATATATGTATAAATGATATGTTTTAAAAAAATAAATATTATATACTATTTCTTCATTTTTCTCAATTTCTTGTTTTAAGAAAATAAACGATTTGGCAAATCACACATTCATATATATTGTACCGTACTTCTGGGTTTTTTCTGTTGATTGAAAATCGATAAAACAATGCCTTTAAAATCACAAGACTTTAATTCGCTTCAATTTTTTACTGGGTACTGGAAATTTCAACTATAGAAGGCACAATTACACAGCTTCATTCCAGCTAATACAACAGGAAACAGCTTCCAAATACATGAGTGTCTAATACCTCAAACAAACAACAGCTTGTACGCACTAGACTATATCAAGACTGATTGTCTTTTCTAATCATCCTATGTCAGACAGTGGTATTTATACCAGACTTGGCGAGAAAATCTAAGAGTTTCGCCAAGGTTTCCACTGGGGTCTAGGGTATCTTTCTTAACACTGTTCCTAGAGCTTCGATATTGGAATTTTAAAGAAATATTCTTTTTGCAAAATGATCGCCAAAAAGCCACCAACACACGCCGAATCACTAGAAATGCCATATTTAAAGTAGAATATGACTAAATTGCAAAATTTTTGCGCAATATCTGTATTATTATAAATATTGCCCTATATCTGTATTTGATATTTTAAGACACGCATAAGCAGTGTTTAGAAAGTAGTAGCAATATATGTGTTACCATTATTTTTATTAAAAACACATTCATGAATGAATAGATAATTATCGAAATAAAAAATTGTTTTTCCTGCTCCTAGCAACAGTTATCGCTCGGTATTTATTTTTTTCTGATAATGTTATCCAGAGTGTTGTGAAACTGCCTTGTTACTTTCAAAAAAGACGGTTACTAGATAATTCAGTCCGTTAAATATCCGATAAAATTTTTCAACCATAGAAATTGATAAAAGAACATTCAAATTAGTCACTAGAGTGTTCTCCTTCGAGTATTGCTGTCCGTTTCACTATGTCAGATATCCGTCAACAAAAGACTTCAGTAACTAACTTCACTTGTACCAGGACATACGTTCCACACTCCACCTATACATATGCATGGAGAATAGAAAATATTTCTGAACTACCCACCGATGAAATTATCGTTGCTCCTAAGTTTTGCTGGGAATCAACCGGGGAGTGGCATGCTGAAATTGAAAAGGATTGTAGCTCAAAATTATGTTTCAATCTTCACAGACATACAGAAGAACCATATATAAATGTTGAATCTAATATCACGGTTAATGATATCAATGGTGATAAGATTGCAGAGAAAAGTTCTTCCAATACATTTACAAACAAAGAAAAATCATTTTCGTTTTACATTGACATTATCTTACCTGATTCAGTGTTGCTGAAATTAAAATTAAAAACATGTCAACCACCAATTACTGCCAACTCAGATGTTGCATCTACAAAGGAAGACTTCGAACGGCAAGCTACAGATTCCTTTAGAAAAGACCTCAAAAGTCTGTATGGATGTCCGAAGCACGCCGATGTCACATTCAGAGTCAAGAACAAAGACACCCTTTCTGCCCACAGAAGCATCCTATCTGTCAGGTCACCGGTGTTCGCCAAGATGTTCGAGCGAGGGTGGACCACAGAGCAGCAGGAAGGTATCGTGGACATCGAGGACATGGATATGTCTACGGTGAAAGAACTCGTCGTGTTCATGTACTCTGGGGAACTAGTGGACTACGATTTCGACACAGCCATGGGCGTGTACTACGCCGCGGACAAGTACGACGTCCGCGATCTCCGCGTGCACTGCGCTCATCAGATGGTCAACAGCCTGACCAGGCTCAATGCGGGTCGGGCCCTTATTCTCGCTGAACAGCACCATGACCAAGCCTTGTGGGACAAAACTTCTAAGTTCATATGCCTTAATTCCTCTGAAGGTGAAAAGTAGAAATGACTATAGTAGGTAAGCTATATTTTAATATATCTAATTATAGTAGGCCAAATGTTGATCATTATATTCACGATGGCGACATTTGGCATCTTTTTTACCTAAGTTAAAGATGGAGAAGGTGTCAAATTTTGATGCGTTCAAATGGTCTTTCTGAACAACAGCAACTATGTAGGGTCTAAGTAAATGGGTAAAGAAAATACGTAATTTTTAGATCTTCAACTCCAATGACAGATAAAAAAAATTAAAATAAAATTTAGAATTTAGAATAATAATTTTTGAGATTTATTAAAAATATACGCTACAAAAAAGGAACTGCTTGAAATTGTATAACGAAATTATGTAAAACTATATATATTTTTTCCAAACAGATTTTCTTAATTAAGACAACTAGATAATAACATTCAATTTAAGAAAAGAATTATTATTATTATAATTGTAACAATTATTATAAAGTAATGAACTTTAGGTTTCTATAAATAGTTCATCGTATTTAGAATTCCAATGATAATATATTTTTAAAAAATGTTTCTTAAATCCAATTCAGAAAATTATTAGAAAAATATAGAAAAAAATATATGCCGGATTTTATCACCTAATATAGAATAAAAACATGATTTTATGAAACTGTAAAATCGTAATAAAAGTTAATGTATTTGAAATTTTTAGGTAGCTCAATTATAATAATTTTGACAATAAATTTAAGAATCCCAAATAAACAAATAAAACACCCATTTCTCACATTCGATGTTAAATTAAAATAAAACGGAAAATATTCATCCAATTTTAGCCTAACGAAATAAATTTAGTTTATGTATTGCAATAGAAATTATTTCTTTAATTGTAAATTAAAAATTATACAAATTAAGTTCATTTTTATTTATATGCCTCACAAAACAATAAAACATCGAATATCACAAAAAAAATTTCATACATCACATAAAAATAAAATTCTCAGAATGAGTCAAAATATAAATATACATTAATAGTTTCCCATAATTAAATTTTATAGGCTTTCCTTCCTAAAATTACGAAAAAAAATTCACACCCTATTTGCAAATTAAAAATTCAAATTTTTCAAATCGTAGTTTTTCTTAGTTAATCACAGTTACGAAAAAAAATTCACACCCTATTTGCAAATTAAAAATTCAAATTTTTCAAATCGTAGTTTTTCTTAGTTAATTACAGTTTATTAAACATAATTTTAAGTTTACTTGGTGGTTTAAACGGGGTTATTTAGAGATTAATTGCTTTTGCCACATTTTTTGGCATCGAAAACACAACCAATTTGAGACTTGTTTTTTTGCTCGTGACCATATCAGAGTAATGGTCACTTTAACTTGGAGCTCATATACGAGTTGAATAATGCGTTTAAGAGTTCATGGGTTCGTTCTCCATTCCGGGATTGGGATCTTGTAACGGTTGTAAGTCCTCCTAAAATTATGAGTTTCATTCAAGTCTTTGAAAGCGAACAACAATACAGATACTAAACTATAAATTATTTTTCAATATTTAAAACTACTGCGTATTTTTTTTTATTTATAAATATTCTGGTGAAAAAGTTAATTTACATCTTTACAGATTTGTTTGAATGTAATTATATTTATTTTCTCCCTTTTCTCTTTTGACTGATTTTATCTTAATGCATAAAAATTAGTTTCGAAAACTTATATTTCACGCAAATATTAAAATTATTGAATTTCAAAGCGTGTTCAATATACTGTTTGCCTTTAGTTCCAAATTCATTATTAATAATCTCAATAACATTAATTTATTAATTTCCTATAATGCACTTATCTCAACAAAAAAAAAGAAAATTTTTAATCTCGTTAATTAAAAGAGAATTGTTAAATATTAACTATTAAATATTAAATGAAAAGCTAAAAGAACGTTTTTATCTGGAATAAAAAGAAAAAACAATATTTCGTAACATAATAAAATATTAAGTATGTATATTTTGTGTTTACTTATAATATTTTAATAAATTTCCAGCCTTATAATTTGTTTTCCGTTACAACTTACTACATCAATAAATTTGAAGATGATATTATTAATATTGGCGAGATTTTTCACACACCCTTTACAATCAAGGGTGTACTTTAAACCGAATGTTTTCAGCATATCTGATTTGAAATTTTCCGATTATCTATTTTATTTTTTAGGTGAAGTAAAGCAATGTGAAGATAACAACTGGAAAAGTTTTCATGGATTGATTTATGTATGTGAATGATCTAAGCTCGATAATTTTCGGAGTTTGTGGGTGCTTATTGGCTGATTAATAGTTACTTTCTTTAAGTGAAACATTACGATTCATTAATTTTTGTATAATTTATACTGAAATAAAATTAATTTCAATTTGTTGAACTTTTCCTTCTCGGTATATAACGAATCATAATTGATTGTGACCGCTTGTTTTTAAGGCCACACTATTTCATTTTAAAGTTAACGAATACAGTAACAATGAGTGATAGTTCGATTGAGTATCCCGCTTGACAAATGATTCTTGTAGTTTTCAACGTTTTCTCCTTTGTAATCTACGAAAGTTTTCTCGGAAATCTCAATATGTTGAGAAAATTTAAAATATATATCTTTGTTAAAGATATTCGACATTTGTTAGTGCAATATTACAATATGTAAGCGCAAAAACTTCGTTATATGAAATGAGTTTGTGATTGGTAAGTAAGTTTTTAAGTAAGTGCTTTATTTGTAAAATTCTTTAAATACGAAAGTTTCTCCGAATTTAAGGAATTTAACGCTTTCTTAATAGCATAAAAATTACATAAACCACTTATATTACAAATGTTACACGTCATTTCGCTCAAAAATTGTGTGTTCTTGTCCCATACTGCACTTTAGAGTAAAATTTGATTATGTAACTAATGTTTTCTCTAATGCATCCGAGCGTAGCACCGGCAATGACCTGGCTATATCGGCGCAAATTCTTTTTAAAAATTAATGTTTCTTAAATCTATTTAAAAAGTTTTTAAAAATAAAGAAAAAATTCCATGCCAAATCTCATAACCTAATATAGAATAAAAACATGATTTTATGAAATTGCAGAACCACATTAAATTTTTCAAATTTTTATGTAACACAATTAAAAGAAGTTTGATAATAAATTTATAAGAACTTTAAATAAACAAATATAAAATATCCATATTGCACATTTGATATTAAGTTAAAATAAAAAGGGAAGTAATCATCCACTTTTAATCTAAGGCAATAGAATTTTTCATTTCTGCGTGACAATAGAAATTGTTATTTAAATGTTAGTTTATCTTTGTTGAAATTTATACAAATTATATAAATTTTTATTTATATCTAGTGAAACATTGAATATCACAAAAGAAATTTTTATGAATAACAGGAATAGGCAAATCTCAAATTTTTCATAAAATTCGCTTATTATGAAATTTCCATAACGAAATAGCGTGGACTTTCCTCACTAAAATTAGAAAATATTATGACACCCTAAATGCTAATTAAAAATTTTCAAATCATAATTTTTCTTGTTGTCGTTGCTAATCATAGATCAAGCAATGTTAGACAATCTCCATAAAACCCATTATTTCCAACAAGTCCAAAAATAGTTTAGGATCTTTAAGGAAATAGTGTAGGAACTTTTGGCAAAATCCAAGCAGTTTAGAATATGGGTAGGGGAGGCCTGCACACCTCCGCACCAGTGGCCATCCGGGTAGTTCTTCTGTCCTTGATGAAAAACGAGAGCTTTAATATGTCCACTCTAATGAAACGAGAAAGAGCTGTTTGTAGCTTTCTAGTACCCTTGGTTTGAAGTGATCCGCCAGGGCTTCTAGCGAAGAACCAGGAGTGTTTAGGGGGGAACACGCCATCTTATGTATTATTTTTTTCATAATTTTTCTTAGTTATAGCTTATTTAAAATTATTATTTTAAGTTTCCTCGCTAATTTAAACCGATATTTAGAGATGAATCGGTCTTGTAATTTTTGTTTGCAACGCTAAAAAAAAAATTGGACTTCAGTTTTTGCTCGTGACTATGAGAATGATGGTCACTTTAACTTGCAGCTCGTTTATCAGTTTAATGACTCGTTTAAGAGTTCACGGGTTCGTTCCCCATTTAATGTTTGGTTGTTTGTAACAGTTGTAAATCCTCATAAAATCTTGGGTTTCATTAGAATCCTTGAATGCGAACAAAACTACAGATACTAAATTATTTTTCAATCTTTAAAACCAACGTTTATTCCTTATTTAGAAAGATTCTGGTGAAAAAATAAATCTACATGTTTATAGATTTGTTTGATTATAATTATTTGTTGCTACAGTTAATTTTTTTATCAATTAGCGTTTAATTCAGAAATTAGTTTCGCAACTTGTATTTTATGTGATTATAAATATGATTAAATTTCAAGGAGTGTTTAAAATATCGTTTGTTGAATTCTAAGTCCGTCGGTTTTGTTGCTTATTAATGTCATTATACACTAATTTCCCGGACCGTGGTAGCCTAGTGGTTAGGGTATCGGCCTTCCACCCGGAAGGACGGGGTTCGATTCCCAATGCCGCAAAAGAGTCACCGAATACATGCGATATACGTGCTCGTTAAATCTGTGGAATCGAAAGTCCGGTGGTCGGTCGTGGAGCAGTTACCATGGGTGCAATGGTCTGGAGAAAATTTCCCCCCTTCAGATTAATGTCAAAATTGAGGGAGTGGATTCTCTGGTGGTGCCATCTATCGAAGGATTTAAAAAAAGAGCAAAAATGTACTTTCACTTTCTTGGCGCTCTGATTAAAACGAAAGACACTCACTCCCTATTGACTTAAATTCGCATTGCCAAGGCATAGCGAGCTTGGCTTGTCCAAGTGTCATAAGTAACAACAACAACAAAGTTCAAAACAATCACAAACTTGATTCTTACACGAAGTTCAAAACGATCACGAACTTCATTCTTATTCGAACACGGATGTTTGTATTGGATTAAGATTTTTTTATAGTTGGTAAGTATCCATTAAATTATCTCTCGTATCTAGAAAATGATCACACAAAGTAACAAATAAAAAAAATTCTTATTTTAATTCATTATCAAGTGAAGGCATTGACATCTGAGCAAGCACTGTCCGCTTCAAGATTACTTATATAAGCGAAGAAAATAGATTCCTCAAATATTGAATGTCCTTAATTTGGTGTCAAATGATTAATGTATACAAATATTATTTACATCCGTCAAATATTTAATGCACGTATACTTTCTCAGAATAATTGTCTTCAACTGTGTTAGGTATCAAACCTGCTGCTTTTGGAACATTGGTGCCATTGCTTTTCCAGTTGTATTACTGCCCAAGACAATATATTTTTCACTTTCTGTGATGAATATTTTTCATGCTCCATTATGAAAGCTAATTGCATCCTAGTTGAATGGAAAGTAATGCAAAACATAAAATTCTTCGAAATATTTTCACTTTTCAGTTGATACCGAGATCCTTAAATCAAAAATGAACTTCTTGGGGTTAATGTAAATTTCTCATAAATATGAGTTTGGAACTTATTCGATTCTTTTGAAATGAAACGTTTTATAACCTTTCTTCAACTTTTATAGCACTCTTGCCTTCGGTTCAACAGTTCGTGGGTTCGAATCCCACCTTGGGCATGGATGTTTGTAGTGGTTCGGAATCCACTTTAAGCCGTAGGTCCCGGTCTAATTAGCCCTCGTGTGCATAAAATGATCGTTGAGCGACAAACAAACGTGGCAGCCTATAGGTTATGGTATCGGCCTTCCATCCGGAAGCGATGGGGTTCGATTCCTAATGCCGCCAAAGACTCACCGAGTACATGCGATATACGTGCTCGTTAAATCTGTGGAATCGAAAGTCCGGTGGTCGGTCGTTGAGCAGTTACCATGGGTGCAATGGTCTTGAGCAAATTTACTCCCCCTTCAGATCAATGTCAAAATTGAGAGAATAGCATTCTCGGGTGGTGCCATCTATCGGAAGCATTTGAAAAGAGAAAAGTCGTACTTTCACCTTCGTGGTGCTCTGATTAAAACGAAAGACGCTCCCATATTGACTTAAATTCGACATTGCCAAGACATAGCGAGCTTGGCTTGTCCAAGTGTCATTAGTAACAACAACAACAAAGTTCAAAACGATCACGAACTTGATTCTTACCCTTGCTTACGATTCTGAAGTTCTTCCACGTTTTCTCCTTTGCAACTTTCGAATATGATCTGCTATTTATGATTTAAAAAAAAATGACGATAAAGCTTAGAACAAGCTTACGTCAGATATACGCTACAGTTGTTGAAGCATAATAACGATTCGAAACTCAAATGCTTTGGTGGAAAATTTTGAAATTGTGATTGGAAAATTACAATTGAGATTTTTAACCAAAAACCTATGAAGTTTTTTTTTAATTTTTAATACGAACCCTTCATTTAATTTAAGCAGTCTAAGGATTTCCAAATTACATATTAGTGCAGATCTAATATTACATTAATTTCTGATTATTTTGTTCAAAAGGAATATAAGACTAGATAAATGTTCATGTGAACAATATATAAACTATCCACCAATGAAATTAAAGGTGTATTTGTACACATCATAACTGTGCGATAATATAGACAGGAACATCACAAAATGGACTTTAGTAATTTTATTGAATGTAGGATTGTGGTCAGATTATTACGTTTGATGCCTATTTTTTTTTCGAATCAAATTGCCGAAAGCAAGCTAGTTACCAGCTAGTAATTTTGAGGCATTAATAAGTGACGAAGTCTAGACCTGATCCAGCACCATCCTTTCCACGCTGAGTACCAATCGGGAGACTTTGAATCCTGTGAAGCGCTTCCTGTGAACAGTAATTATGAATCCTGTGAACAGTAATTATGTCTATGATGATATTTTTGTCAAGGTCAGGTATCAAACCTGTAACTTTCGTATTGAAGAAAGGTTGTTTACAGCACTTTATAACCTAATAAGATTTTACTGTAATGTTTCCTTGATGTGGATATCTATCTCCGCTGAATAAAACACTGTCAACGGATTCATAATTATGAATCTTTGCCACGTCAACACATGAGCTGGCATTCTTTTCTTCACGTCATGCCGCAATATCGGAAGCACGATGACACCTGTGAGTCTTCAGTTTTCACCGACCCTCCAACATAGATGGACTAGCCTACGGATTCAGCTTTCACAGTTATGCCATCTCGAATTCACATTTCAATATTGCGTCAGATTTCATTAACTCTCTTTTGCTAACGGAAGATAGTTTATTGTATTTAGTATGTCGAAATTTTTAGACTGATTGGACAGCTGAATGTTTAGGGTCTAATGGTGTATGGATTCAAACCCCATCTCGAACACGGATAGTTTGTATTGGATCAAGATTCTTTATAGTTAGTAAATTAGCTCTCGTATCTAGAAAATGATCACACAAAGTAACAAATAAAAAAATATCTTATTTTAAATCATTATTAAGCGAAGGCATTGACATCTGAGCTGGCACTGTCCGCTTCAATATTACTTATATAAGCGAAGAAAATAGATGCCTCAAATATTGAATGTCCTTAATTTGGTGTCAAATGATTAATGTATACGAATATTATTTACATCCGTCAAATATTTAATACACATATACTTTCTCAGAATGACTGTCTTCAACTGTGTTAGGTATCAAACCTGCTGCTTTTGGAACATTGGTGCCACTGCTTTTCCAGTTGTATTACTGCACAAGACAATATATTTTTCACTCTCTGTGATGAATTCATTTTATACTCAGTTATATGTAAGTTTATTGCACCATAGTTGAATGGAAGGTAATGCAAGTGTCCCAAAACATAAAATTCTTCCAAATATTTTCACTTTTCAGTTGATACCGAGATCCTTAAATCAAAAATGAACTTCTTGGGGTTAATGTAAATTTCTCATAAATATGAGTTTGGAACTTATTCGATTCTTTTGAAATGAAACGTTTTATAACCTTTATAACCGTATACTAATCAACCAAAAAGAGCGGCCGTGGTAGCCTAAGGCGAGCTGGTAGCCGAATGGTTAGCGCTCTTGCCTTCGGTTCAACAGTTCGTGGGTTCGAATCCCACCTTGGGCATGGATGTTTCTAGTGGTTCGGAATCCACTTTAAGCCGTAGGTTCCGGTCAAATTAGCCCTCGTGTGCAAAAAATGACCGTTGAGCGACAAACAAACGTGGTAGCCTAGAGGTTAGGGTATCGGCCTTCCATCCGGAAGGGTGGGGTTCGATTCCCAAAGTCGCCAAAGACCCACCGAGTACATGCGATATACGTGCTCGTTAAATCTGTGGAATCGAAAGTCCTGTGGTCGGTCGTTGAGTAGTTACCATGGGTGCAATGGTCTGGAGAAATATAATCCCCCTTCAGATGAATGCCAAAATTGAGGGAGTAGATCCTCTGGTGCTGCCATCTATCGGAGTATTTGAAGAGCAAAAGTCGTACTTTCACCTTCATGGTGCTCTGATTAAAACGAAAGACGCTCCCAATTGACTTAAATTCGCATAGCCAAGGCATAGCGAGCTTGGCTTGTCCAAGTGTCATTAGTAACAACAACAAAAAAGATAAGTGACAAAAAGACTTGAAATTTTTTTAAAAAATATAAGTGTAAATAAAGTTTTCGTTTGTATGTAATTAACCACCTGGCCCACAGATCTATTTTATTAGCTGTTCGAAGAAATGGTTGTATATCAGTTGAATACCATGTCATTAAGATTTGAATATGTTGATTAATTTTGGACTAATTTTGTCATGTTGCTTTTTATAGAAAAAATTTCAGTTTCTCGAGATTGCCTCCCCTATTTGTAGATAATTTTGTGCTCAGAATGTTTTCTTTTGAATCCTATGATTACGAGTTCGATACCCAAGTAAGCATTTAAAGAATATATCGTTATTGTATTTTCTCCACTGTGTCTCAAATTTACTTCTGATGTATATTTTTACAATTTCACTCCAAATGGTTAATGAAATATCAATCCAGCTCCAGTGCTAATGTTTATGGGCCAATATACCTTTAAATAATGAATGAAATAATTTTGCGTTAATTTCAATAATTACCACAACAATTTTAATTGTAATTGGTGTAAATCAAGTTTATGACCACACTGTGCAATATAATAAGTTAATTTTATTACTTTTTTCCGATTGTGTATTTCTGGTTTTCGATGTCACAAAGCATATCAAATTGCTGCGCCCTTTTAGCTCATTTTCAAATGCGAAGTCAATAACTGAGTCCAATTTTCTTCAAATTTTATATCGCATCAACGAAGAGGTATTAGACTCTACTAGATAATGTAGAGTCTAGTATCTAGCATTAATTTAGATTTGTCCTCTTTTTCGAAAGTCTATCGCAGCTTTATTTTCTATCTATTATGATTCACTTGGGAAATCATATTCCTCGGAATAGTTCTTGTTCATTCTTAGTCAATTTTGAACAACGGGATGATATTATATTACTTACCGCATGCACTCTGTGGATGTGTGTCCTTGGGGGTTTTCCGAAATCCTTGATTTTGATAACTATCAATGGCCAACACTATCTCATGAACAATCATATCAACTTTGAGACATCAAACATTAAATAATATATCAATTAAATACATTATTTTAAGTTGTCATTTGTTATTTTGCTGAAATTGGAAAAAAAAATTTCAAACTAATATAATTTTTTCCTGAATTAAATTAAACAATGACACTCTTTTAGAAAATCAGGTTCATTGACTTTTTGAAAACGATTGTAATCTTCAATAAATCAGCTGCCGATTGCTCCCAAAATAACGCTTGCAAAACGGGCAACAGTTAAAAAAAAATAGGAAAACGATTTTCCTAATTTTAATATTATGGTACGCGAATAAACACAGAAGAGATACATTTCGAGGTCATGAGTTCGTTGATGACCAGATTTTCCTATTTATTTTCCAAACGATCTTAATAATTCTTCGCGACTCATGATGCAAAATTAATTTTTTTTCCACCTGTTAATCAGTATGGAGTTTCGCATTTTTGTTTATTTTTCGCGCCAAGACACCTGACGATTCGGATGGCTTGAGGCTGGGAGGCCTAACGGCAGCAGGCCAGGCGCGTGGTAGCCGTGATGCCTGCTACAATTTATATCTAGAAGTTAATAACGCAGGAAAAAAATACGTCTATATTAATTTCCGCGTTCGGATTTTCTCTTTGGAAAAAAGGATCATGGAAAAATTCACCTGCCTTTCCAGCACCTGATTGAAAGGCAGGTGAATTCGGAAAATAAATTCCTTCACACACAGCTTGAGTTTTGAAGCATTCTTTTTTTTTAAAGATGCCTTTTGTTACGCGAATACATTCGTTTCATAAAAATAAAAATAAAAACACTGCGGTTTCGATAGATAATAGTTCGAATGATGATTGGGTCATGTCCTATAATGTATGCATATAAGTGGCAACCCATTATCATATTTAATTTTCAACAATAGAAAAATGTAGAGGAGAGATTTCTATTCGCTTGTTTCTTTTTGTTGTACAGTAAAGTATCAGTATCAAGAATCGTAGAAATTCGTTTAGTGATTCAAGCGAATTTTTGCAATATTTTTATTTTTGATTTTTGAATTTTTTTTCAAGAAAGAGAATTTTAAGATTAATATTATTAAGATATTATTTCTAAAGATAAAAATATGAATGAAAATATAATATGAATAGAAATTTGTGAGAGATTATATACAGTTGAATTTTTTGGGAATAACTTTGATTATTTTGAAATTTACAACCATTGATTCTTTTTAATAGTAAAACCCTAAATTAAACATTTGTAATTGTAACCTTACGTTAAAATTTGCTAAATTTTATTTAAAAAATAAGCTACTTATATTAAAATATTCATGTATAATGAAATTTAATGTTTTTGTAATCGATTTGTTTGGAACTCACTGGTCAGTTTCTTCACATGAGGGCTAATTAGAAAGGGACCTATTGTTTAAAGTGGATTCTCCAAACCACTAGAAACAATCTCATCAATCAAGGTATTACTCGAACTGCTTAACCGAAAGCCAGAGCGCTAACTAATCTAATTCGACTACTAGCTTAGCTTTAAAATGAATGAAACACACAGTTAAAAATTGCATGTTTTTCAAAGGAATTTTGAGATAAATATATTCCAAATTCAAAAAAAGTTTTTCTTTTTTTTTTAAAGCTATAATGTGGTTTCTTGGTAGAAGTATGATATCTCCCCCCCCCCAAGAGATTTCTCGTCAAATCTGGCGTCCTTTGTTTCGATCATTGTGTTGCCAATTTGAGGTTTTGTTCCTTATAGGATTTCTTTTTGTTGCCAGATTTTGTTTTTCTCGTATTTCACATTATTTTTACGTCACAG
>CM075860.1:11724329-11749329 GCA_037975125.1 Latrodectus hesperus | reverse complement strand
TTTGGTGTGTATTTCGAAGGTACAAAAAATCATTTCTTCTTCTTTTTTTAGAAAATTATTACTCATTTTCTATTAAAATTATTTGTGCCCATAACATTTTACACAAACGCACACTTTAATTTTTCTCTATCATTAGAAGAACAAATAAATTAATCTAAGTAATTTCAATCTTGACATAATAACTGAAACTTAAGGCAAAAAATATATTTGAAAGGAAAAATTTTTATTTCTTATCCTTTGTTATACTTTTTTTACATGATATCCTCCTATATAAAGCATGCGTTTTTTATAAAAGTTACGTAACATAGTACACACACTGTAACTATTACACAATCCTTCGTGATTCAAAAATGAAGATGAAAGTATTGATCAATATTAACAATCGATTTTTTTTTCCAAATAGCTGCGTACGTCACACAGGTATGCTTTTAATCCAACATTGCAATTATAGGATTATCTAAAAAAAATATTGCCTCTATAAGCATACAAACGCTTAATTTGAAACAAGTAATATTTGTGGAAATGATTAGTTTTTTCTTCTTATGGCTCAATTCGATTATTATAATTGAGGCTCTTCTTTTTTTAATGACAATGGAATATAAATTAATTGGAAATTAATTAATCTGTTAGAAGAAAAAATTATTTTCAATCAGATTTGTATGCAATTTATATTTTGCGCGAATACTTTTAAAATAATTTTATCTTATTAAGATTTAGTGATGGTATACAATGTGTGTTTCCAAATCTTTATTATTTTTTAAAGCCATAAAGTGGTTGCTTATTGGTTTCCAGTTGAGATCATGATTACTACACTTTATTACAATTCTCATTGGTTAAAATATCCATGACGTCAGATAACTTTTCATCTACGTCACATCGTATTGATGATGACGACATCAATCCGACTTATCGACGAATTTACTGCTTGCCTTCAAATCGCATTCTTCGAGTGGCAGCAAACAAGGCGAAATTCACCATCTAATGTTTGAGTGTCGTCGGAAATGAGAAAAAATCCATTCATGATTTTCACCAATTATAACTAATAAATAAGTATTTTTTAGTTATAATTTTTTTTTCGCTTGTAAAAGTTTCCGAATTATGAAAAATAACCTTTTATTCTCAATTAATTAGTTTTTAAATTTTCAAATCTAGCGATATATTGTTTCCAAAATTGAGCACTTTGAAAATAGAACAAAAGAACCTGGAACCAGGGGGTACATGTACCTTCCTGGGTCTTGCGCAGCCACCAGGCGCGTCGGCAGGTGGTGGATTGCCGAATGTCCTGTAGGAATGACAGGATAGCCTTGAATATAGAATCAGAGGCCGCGAACCAACTCCCGTAAACCCTGGTGTTATGCGATCCGTGCCTAGGGCTAATTGGCACCGCGGTATTGGTGTCTTAACGGAGCCTCTAGTTGCTTGGCGAACTACTAGAGTAATTTGCCTTGCCCAGTAACTCAGGCAATGCTGGGTGTACTTATATTACCTGAGCTTTTTAATTGTTATCTTGTGGCTGAAAAGACACAAGAAATAACAAACCTTTCTGCATTTGCAGGTGAAGCCTCTGAAGTAGACCTTGCTGAAAAAGACAAGGGAACTCAGAGGCAATCTTGTAAAGGGGCAGCAATGAATCCTTCGCTTGAGGTACAAATGACCTCCAAACCATCTTCTTCTGCTGAAAGTCAGGAAGCTATCCCTAGCATGACTGATTTTCTGACCAGATGGGACTGTTTCAGCAAGACCTTATCTGCTGGAAATGTCATACGCAAGAGGAAACGGCAGAGCATATCATTTACGAATGTGAGGCTCTTGCCCTCCCTAGGATTAACTTCTTTAGGCATCATCCATACTAGAGAGTTACACCTAGACTCCATTAAAGGGTTATCGGACTTTATTAATAGAGTGAGTGACCCGAGCAACTGGAACTAGGAAACATTGGATTTGGAGTTAATGGTACAAAATGCTGATAAAAGCAGAGGTGCCCAATGACATACAAACCCAATTATAAGAAGAAGAACAACAACAAAAAAAAAAAGCAAAATAGAAAAAAAACACAAAACATACACTTTATGGTTAATCTAAATCGGTAAGGATGTTTTATATTTTAAATTTTTTACTTTTTAAATTTTATTTTCTTAAACTCATTTTTATGTTGATAAATTCATTTGCTAACATCACCTTAAATATTCGGGATAATCCACTGCAAGATTTTAAAAGTTTTGGCAAATCATTTTAAATTATTTACCCTACTTTAATTCGAATTTTGAAAAAAAAAAATTAAATGAGTGTGGAAATATTTATATTACAATATTTAATGTATTCACTATCCGTATTGTCACCATCAGTAAAGACTTTTCATTTATGGTGGGTTGTATCCCCGAATAGCAAATCAAGAAACATGGAAAATTCCCGAGCACCCATCCTAACAGTTACTCATGTATAAAACAGAAAAACAACATGTATCTCCCATCATTCAACAGAGGATGGATGATAATTTGGGACCTACTATGTCCTTTACCATGATTCGATTCAACTATGATTGCCGAGTGGTTATGCTCTTACTTTCCATTCAACATTCCATGGGCTCGAATCCCACCTGGGGCTGAGATATTTGTAGTGGTTCGAAGTCCACTTTAAGCCATAGGTCCCGATCTAATTATCTGTCTTGTGCAGAAAAGTACTGTTGAGGGAGAAAAAACCAAACTAAACTGTTAATTGCTTGGTCCACTCTTTTAAGTTACGAAAACTCCCATTCAGCTCCTTGTATTTAACTGGAAGGTCTCGACTCAAAGTTAAATACAGGGAAGTACGCTAGTACACCCACGCATGCTTTGGAACTGATATTTAAATTTTTTTTAAATTTTATTTGAAATCATTTATATTTTTATGATTCGAACTGCATCGCATTCAGAAATGCGAAGTGGGTCGCACTTTAAACGTTGCAGGTTTGATACCCAAATCCGAAGAAAATGTCCTGATAGGAACCTATGGACGTTAAATGCTCCATAAAATGCAATGTTATTCTTTTCTGTGTTCGACGCCATTTGTCATAGTGTTGTCATGATGTTCTAACGTCGACGTTGTTCTGAAGTCGACCTCTGATTGCTATTTCAGATGTCTACCTTTCCCTTTGATCTTGATTGAAAATTAAGTGATATTTGGCTGTATTTGTTGGCGATAGTCTGCCAAAACAGGAGCCAAAAATGCATCGCAATTATGTGACCTCTGTTTCTTCTTTCGAATTTACTGTGATTTTTTTAGTGATGTCTGATTGCTTTCAAGCTACTGCTATATAAAAGTTTGTCGAATATATAGAATATACACAAATTTTTGAATATATAGAATATATACAAATTGTCGAATATATAGAATATATACAAATTGTCGAATATATAGAATATATACAAATTGCCGAATATATAGAATATATGCAAATTGTCGAATATAAAGAATGTATGCAAATTGTCGAATATATAGAATATATGCAAATTGTCGGATGTGTAAAATGTATGCAAATTGTCGAATATGTAGAATGTATACAGAATCGAAAAAGAATGTATGCAAAGTGTCGAATATAAAGAATATATGCAAAGTGTCGAATATAAAGAATATATGCAAATTGTCGAATGTATAGAATATATGCAAATTGTCGAATATATAGAATATATGCAAACTGTCGAATATATAGAATATATGCAAACTGTCGAAATATATAGAATATATGTTAACTGTCGAATATATAGAATATATTCAAATTGTCGGATATATAGAATATATGCAAATTGTCGAATCTATAGAAAAGGCATAATAGCAGCAAAATATTAAATACAAGACCCATTTGTGATTTCTTGTCCAGCCATTTTTTCAAAAGATTTTTCTTTAAAATAATTACAAATTCTAACTTACCGTAATTTTTGAGAAAAATTAAACATTTCTCAAAAATTACGGTATATTAGAATTTGTGTTCCTTATCCTTCAGAAATCTTATTCTACCTCCAAGGTTCCAATAATAAAGTCTACAGAAAAAAATCAAAACCTCTTCAAAATAAATTAAAATCAACTTAAAAGAACAAAGATAGAAATTATTTCTTTCTTCAACACAAATACTTAGAAAAAAAATATTTATGTTATAGAAAAAATTATTCAAAATTCCTGTGCCACTTATATTATTTGTTTTCATTAATAATATATTTTTTTAATTTTTCTTTTTATCAGTTATCTTCAAAACCTTAGAATACAATACAGATAAACAGATTACAATGTTGAAAATAACGGTTAATACCATCTTACTCTACAAATTGAATTGATTAAGTAAATATACTTGAGAATACTTTTATCTACTACATTTGTGTATTCTGTATTTATTTTATACTAAGCTTTATTTGTGTAATATGATTATTTGTGTATTTCGCGAATTATCACAATACACAAGTAAAGCCTGGCCTACATTGAATTCATCCCAGAAAATAAGTTAAACTAAAAATTGAATCATCTCTTTCAGACGGGGATAGTCAAAGGGAAAAAAATAATCCTTACGCGACCCCTCTGATCCCTTGATATACAGTCCCTTTCTATCAGTTCGTGTTGCCATTCGCTTTCCCATTACTTTCAGGTGATTCTGGGGAGCAGAGGTCAGGGTTCAAGTCTACCCGACTGCTCTCAGTGAGAGTGAGGGGGATAGCCAGGGGTGGAGGCCTCTAATCCCAGAAAAAATGTTGACAATTCACGTTATGTATCAACGACCTGGAACATCTCAATATAAATGCTATAAACACTTTCCAGATAACGGCTTCTTTTTAATAAAGGCCCACCCTGGAGAGAAAAACACCAAAAATTCCTTGAATGACCCCTCCTTCTGGCAAATTTCATTTTTGATGATTGTTTCTCAATTATTATTCATATTATAAAAGGGATGTTAAAGATCCGATATGTTTTGATGCTTAATAATCTATAAAAGAATGAAAATAGATTTAAATTGATAACATTAATGAGTAAACAGATTCAAACAGTTTTATGGGCCTTCTTATTTCATGCATAGATAATTGAGAATAATCGTTTTCACGAGCAAATAGATCAGCTATTGCGTATACATTCCAGGTTTTAAAGTAAGTAATTTTTTTTTTTTTTTTTGTAAAGCAACGTCCTTTACAAATTCTCAACTATTAAAGTTTTTATTATATTATGCAATTTAAGAGCCCAAGAAATGGGGGAAATAGGAATTCAGTTTCTTGTTTGAGTATCGTTTTTTAAAGCAGACGATAAAATAAAAGATATTTAAACAAGAAAAGGAAATTGCTTATAGTTATTAACATACTATTCAACAGTAAAAATGATATTTAATATTAAAACTAAGCAAATGGGAAATAAAAACTATTCAAATCTCTCGAAAAATAAGAAAAATAAATATTCTACAAAAATCGAAAAGGAAATCATCCGGGGATATTTTCACACTGTTAAAAATATCAGCTATTTTATGAATACATTTTTATAGGTGTGTTTATTTTTCCTTTATTATGTGTTATTATGCGTAAAAATGGTGTCAAATCTTTGCTAAATAACTTTTCAATTCATATGAATTTTCTTTTTGAATGGCGTACTACTGATACATAAATGGAATAATAAAAAAATGCTTTTTGAACAAAATATCTTCAGGAACTCGAGAAATACTTCTAGGTCCTCAAACACATCAGCTTCTAAATGGTTGTCAAAAAAATTACCAAAATTGTTTGTGACTTTAGAAGTAAAGTTCATTAAAAAATAATAACAGCTCACACTATAAGCTGTTAAGTGCACTGTCTGCGCATGCTCTGTTTTCTAGTCCAAAAGCTTGAGAGGAAAGTGAACCCACATTTAGCTTTGATATCGGCTTTTTACTATCCACATCATTTCTGCTGTCCTGGAGGACTTTCCACCGATATACACGTGTTTCAAGGGAGAAAACTATGAAATCTCAAGAATCCATTTAACAGAAACGCAGTGAAAAAAATGTAGAAGCTACTAACCATTGTTGTTTAATAATAGAAAAGATCATAGCTGTGACATTCCACATCAAAAGGAATACTAATTGCCTTATTTTTAAGCTACTGTGAATTGCTCAGTAATAAAATAAATGTCTTATAGCGAACGCATCTTTAAATCAATTTCATCCTTGTGCCCAAAAATTTATAAGTAAAGTGCCAAACCAAATTAAAGTTTTTATAATCACGTGCATTAAGAGAAATGCACAAAAGCTAAAAAAATTGCAATTATATTTTTAAAGTAAAAAATAATAATAACAACAATAAATAAAAATATAATTAATTAAAAGCCAAATTCAAAGCCAAGTATACAAAATATAAAGAATACACACATTATAAAAAATTATTAATGTTTGCATGTTTTAATAGTTCAATGTTATATAAGCAGATGCTTTCCAATGACTTTAAAAAAATATTTCTAAACATTAGCTATAATTACCTTTTAAAATTTAAATTTGGGAAATAAGTGAAATATTAATTATCATTAAAAATAATCCCGGCGAAAATTTCTCCAATAAAATTATTTTATCCACTTTTACCTTTTAGTAACTTAAATCGGAAAATTTTCACTTTATATGACATGCCTTTTTTTCTAAAGAATGTTCTAAAATGTTTTTACGAATACATTGCAAGTTATGCATAAAAAATAGTTATCATTTTCACTCTAATCTCAAAAAATTTAATAAGAAAATAAACAGAGTTATACTATTCATTTTAAAAAATGGGATGGTATTAGTTTATCCTTTAAAAATAAAATTACGAAATTTTCATTTTTTTTCTCTTAAATAAATTTTAAAAAATCGTTTGTTTATTAGATAAAATTAGAACAAAATACGTAGACCTGGGATCTATCGATTGATTAATTCATGAGTAATGAAACAATACACTTAACTTTTAGTAATATAAGTGTAGTTTAAACAGTATTTTATGTGTAGTTTTCTACCTTGTATCTAACTTGTGAATATAGAAAAATGAAACAAACATATTTTAAGTTTTCTTGTGCAAATATTGCCGAGCTAGTACTTGGATCGTCTGCTTTCCGAATTTTTTATTCATAAATTCGTGAATTCTATTCCTAAACCAACATGGAATCTTAAATATCATAAATCCTTATCAATTAAGGAAGATGTAATCATATAGTGAAAACCAAAGCCATTTAATCTGGAGCGATTTAGATAATAAATAACAGACAATTTATATAAAAGACGAAGGAAAAAATAATTTATCTGTTCTCAAATCCAAAGAGAAACAGAAAATCCGAATTAAAACACCCAGAAATTTGGATGTCTATATTGATATTAATAATAAAACAGAATGTATATATTTTTCATTATAAAAAAGTGACCTAATAATTTTTAATTTTTTATTTAAAACTTAAATATTATGAAGCATAATCTTATAACTTTTTCTGGTAAAATACAAAGTAATACAAAAATAATCAGGTGGTTTATAAGAGAAATTAAAAGAAAATCGTTTTCTTCCTAGTAAAAAGATAAAGCAACAATCTGAATAGAAATTCGCTTGGAATTAGGGATATCTAAAAATTCATGATGCAATTTTTTTTCGAAAATATAAAACGAAAAAATAAATACAAAATTTGAATAGGTTCATTAATCACAATTTTATTTTCATGAATAACAAAACAAACATATGATTCGTTTCATTTTAACCTTTGTATTTAACATAAATATTATGAAAAAGGAAATTTTATTTTGCCTTTTACCACAAATAATGACGTAGAAAATAAATAATCAGACAATATGTAACTAAATAAAAACATCTTACGGAAAAATTAACAGAACAAAATTAATACATACAGAAATTTGGAACAAATGTCATTAGGAATATCTGCGTCTTAAATTTTTCGAAATAATTAATTTTCCAAAAAAAAAAAGTAGCAATATGCATAATTTTCAAATATTGTAATGATTTAAAAAATATTATGAATCATCTCTGATCTAAACTTTTTCTATTTATTTTGTATTATAAATTATTGAAGACATGGAAAATTTTCCTGCTTATCAAAAATATTTTTAAAAGATTGACTTTGGAGAATGTTGCCTTTAATATATTTTAAAATTAATTATTTATTTTAAAACATATTAAATACGTCATTCTAATATTTCAAGATTCAAATTCTCGTTTCATTTTAAATTCATGAAAAAAAGTCTAGATTTCGTATACTAATTAAGTTCATAAATGACAACAAATATTTATATATTAATATGAAATACATTTAAATTAAAAAAGTCTTAGGGTTTTATTATAAAGGCAAATTTCTTCTTTAATATTCATATATTAACAAATATCACAATTTAATTAATATATTAATAAGTATTAAAATAATGTAAAATACTTCAATACAAATTGTTTATGAGGTAAAATTTTTATAGTATTATGGATATTTATTTAACTTAAACTGTTATCGAAATCGTTTTATGATTTATTTTTACAACTCATTATAGTAGGAGACTTGTTAATGTGTCACTTCTATCTTATGCAGCATAATAGTAACAGAAACAGATAATTTGTATTACTTTAACTAATTGTCATTCACTTCACAAAACCTAAAACAAACAAGGAATAATTGTTGGAGGTAATATGTATCTATTTGCATAATTATCGTCAGACCCTTGTCACTTGGACGACAATTATCGTTTGCTTATTGGAGATGTATTCAGGAGAGATTCGAAGCTCACCTTACTTCAAAATACTATCTCAAACAAAACTAAAAAAAAAAAAAAAAAAATACCGACACCAATTATCCGGTCGCGGCTCTAAAGTACTGAGGCCCGTCGCTAGGGGGGGCAACCTGTCATCGACGCAGCCACCGCGACATTTGAAGACACCGGGGGTAATTAATAACCCGTTTAAGGGGTCATTTAGAAAACAGCAGGTGTAAAACATTTTTCTTTGCTCACTATTTAACACCTTGAAACAAAAAATAGATAAAAAAAAATTGTCACCTGCAAATAACGGAGATCCGTTGCGATTGGTGCACGCCTTTTTTTAACAGACGATTCTAAATTTGGCTTCCGGAATTCGGAATGCCATTACGATGGTGGTAATTTTAATGTCGTTATCGTTTGCCGAAGAGAATGTCATTCTGGGAGGAGGAGATTGGTTGAGGAGTAGTTCGCTTGCTGTTTTTAGATAATTAAAGATAAGAATTCTGATACATTGATAAGAATCTTGAGCTCCTCTGATAATTGCTATCGACATTTTTTTCTTTCCACCAAGGTTGCAATAAATTTTTTAATGTATAAACACATTACCCCCACCACACTCACAAAACGACTTTCTTCCTAATAAATTCGTCAATTCTATCTTTCAGGTATCGTGTATGTTGAAAATTTATATTACGTAAATAAACATCATTGCTATATCAGCAAAGCATCTTGTTTAAAATTTTGTAACTAGCATCTTCTCGGAATTGAAAGTTATTGTTTGCATATTAAAAAAAATTTTATTTATAGCATTACTATTTGCAACCATGTTGATTCTGAAAGTTTTTCATATTTGTTTGTTTGTTTTTAACATTTTTTTTTTAATTAACTCAAATATTTTATTTTAGATCCTAGAAGTTGGAGGATATTACCTTTCAAAAAGTGAAATTTAACCAGAAAATTACTTTTAAAAATAAATAGAAATAGCCAAAGATTTTACATTGGTATTAATTAATCTGTCAAAAAAAGATTTAAAATAGCGCCAAATTTGTTTTTATATTGTGATTCCAAATGGTGCAAAAAATAGCTTTGAATGCACCCCATGGGTGGGGGGGGGGTCATGACTCGAGAAATTTACAAAAAAACCGTCGATAGCGCACAGTGCAAAGGCTATTTATTAATCGAGAAAGGTAAAAAACAATTTTTAATATCCAACTGCTTTCTGCTTCTTAGGGAGATGTATATAGGACTGTATTCACTTGTTACAAGGGTAGACAGCGGTGGCCTGTTTGGCTAGAACCTCATTCTCATCATCGGAAGGTAAAGAGTTCGAATCCGTGTTAACCATATATCCGCCGTGTCTTCGAAAAGCGAATTGGACAAGTTAATTAAATCGTGGTTGCAATGTCCTCCAAGTGAAATGATACATCTGAGAGTCATAGCTCTAGCATTAGGGTGTCTTCTGTTTGAACCCAGCTTCTAAATTACGAAAAATCCCATCTGGTTGCTTCCACTAACTAATACTGCCCAACTCAAGGCTGGATACAGGGAAATATGTTGGTGTAACAGCAATAACTGGTTGCGAGGGAGGAAACTTGAAAAATTTGTGAGCATCATTCGGACACATGTACATCAAAAAAGCAAAAACGCAGTTTCGCTCTCCCTTTATTCAACAATGTCGAGGAACTTATAGACGAGTGAACCATTTTGTGGGATCAATTTGAAGACCGCAAAAACCATTGTTCTTAGATGGGAAAAACGGAAGATGTACGAAGCTTGGCTCAACACTCCTGGTCAAACCCACGCTGAAAGTATGATCTGTGGATCATCAGCGAGGATTGCCTCTGAAATTCTAAGATGCTCTAGGCAGAAGATACGTTTCATCGTAGGCTTCATAACTGGGCATTACTATTTCAGAAAACACCTCCATAAAATGGGACTGTTTCAGCAAGACCCTATCTGCAGGAAATGTCATACGCAAGGGGAACGGCAGAGCATATCATTTACGAATGTGAGGCCCTTGCCCTCCCTCTATTAACTTCTGTAGGCATCATCCATACTAGAGAGTTACACCTAGACTCCATTAAAGGGTTATCGGACTTTATTAATAAAGTGGGTGACCCGAGCAACTGGAACTAGGAAACATTGGGTTTGGAGGTATTGGTACAAAATGCTGATAAAAGCAGAGGTGTCCAATGACATACAAAACCAACTCTAAGAAGAAGAAGAACTTATAGACGAGATTCTGTTCCGAAGTAATTTGCACCTAGACCGCGGTGGAACCCGTTGGCGAAACAATATACTATCATATTATGGCATGTATATCTAGTTTTTAGCCTAATATCACTTGGTCAAATTAAATCTCGTAATCACTCAATAGTTTGATAAACACTAACAGTTCTTCATGTACTTTATGCAACTTAAAATTGGTGTGATTTTCAGACACTATTTACTCGAATAAAAACATTCCTTCCTTTCTTTTTTGGCCATCTAGATCACCATGTGCGAATCCCATAAACTATATTTGAGGAAGGACTGAAGATTATTTCCTGCTTGAATAAGACCTATGGCATGATTTTTGTGCATCCAATGAATATTCATGACTGCGTCTGATGTTGGATTAAATCAATACTTACTGAGATTCGAAAGAATTTGCGTTTTGCGTCGCATTACAGCTGTATTCTGGAGTATAGAATGAAATCTTGAAACGCAATCGAGAAACAATTTTTGTGAAACCAGATTGGGAGTAATGCAACGTCGAACAAGCATTTTGTTGAAGTTTCTCCAAGATTTGAATTCAGCTTGTTTGCTTGCTTGGTTTGTCACTTAACCGACATTTTTTTAACCACGAGGGCTGATATGGGCGAGATGTAGGGTTTAAAGGGAATTCAGAACCACTAAAAACTCCCAAACTCAATGTGGGATTCAAGCCCACAAACTGATGAACCGAAGGAAAAAGTGCTAATCATTTGACTACCTGCTCGGCTTAACTGATTTAAATCCAAGAAATCAAAAAACGATTTTAAATCAGTCTAATTGGGAAGGGTTGGTATTTTCCGGTTTGGAAAACATTCCCTGAATGTCAGTCAGAACACTGTCTCGAGCTTTTAGGATACAAAACATTAAAAACTGAGATAAAATTTTAAATTTATTTATTCAATCAAAAATGTTTCATTCTATTTTAATTTTGTATTTACTCTGAGGAAAAAGATTCTTTTTGTAAAGCAAAATAGACCATTTTACTGAAGCTGTAGACCATCCTATCCACAAATTGAACCTTTTGCTATCTTCATTCACTCAAGGAAAACTTCTAATTATTTTGGGCTAAATAGGATATATTTATTATTTCAAAATTAAAAAATGTTTTATCGAAAAGTATGATTAATATAATTTATCTTATCTTGTTTGATATCAGGAGGCTGAAATAATAATCAAGTTGAGATATCTTTATTTAATGTTAATTTTCAACCGATGAGACAAAAGAAGAATACGACAGAATTACATTAATTTATTTAATATAAAAACCGGACAACTTAATCCGAGCAATTACATCCCCTACTTCACACCTTGAAAGGGGTGATTAACTCCAGAAATCAGCGGAAAGTATCGTTTTTTAAATGCTCGCCATTATAGGCAATTATTCCTAATTGCCCTCTCACATCTCGTTTTTCAACACCTTTTGCATTGTCTTCATCCCTGGGCGAGAATGAAGATGGATATCTGCGCATGACCGCAGCGCAGTCGGTAGGTGTTGAAAACTCTCGTTTGATCAAAGCAGACGATAACCAGTGAAGTGATGTTTCTGCACGACTTCTCGACTTACTCCCTCTTTTATATAGCGGGAAAAAGTGTGGTTTAAGTAAATGTTAGGTCTTTTCTTTTTCTTTTCCTTTTTTTACAAGTAAGCTTCATTCGGAGGGTTTTTAGGAGGACTGTTATCAACCTGTTGATATGCAAACATGGGGTTGATAGCTCAATGACGGATTATAGGTATTTTTTTGAGGTGTTAGGTCAATGTTTTACTTCTGAACTGAAGGCAAGATTCTTGGAAAAGTCTTCACTGTACACTGAAAGTTCTTTTTTCCATATGCCAATATCAAGTGGAATCTAATATATATATATATATATATATATATATATATATATATATATATATATATATATATATATATATATATATATATATATATATATATATATATATATATATATATATATATATAGTATGTATATATATATACATACATATGTATGTATGTATATATATGTATATATACATATATATGTATATATATGTGTATGTATGTATATATATGTATATATATATGTATATGTATTTGTATATACATATGTATGTAAGTATATATATATATATATATATATATATATATATATATATGTGTGTGTGTGTGTGTGTGTGTGTGTGTGTGTGTGTGTGTGTGTGTGTGTGTGTGTGTGTGTGTGTGTGTGTGTGTGTGTGTGTGTGTGTGTGTGTGTGTGTGTGTGTGTAAGTATATTTTTATAAAAGAAAAATATATTCTTAATTTTTTCTTCGATTTAGGGCTTTAAACTAATGACCGTATAAATCTATCCGGATGAAGATATTCTTTGAGTAATTAAATAAAACTGATAATTTTTAGAATATGAAATTATTTATTCACAAAATTTTATGAAAGTATTCTACAGACCATCTATAATTAAAAGTGTTGTCCATAATTAAAAGTGTATAATTAAAAGTGTTGTCCAAAAAATTTTGTGGCTTAAAAAGTGGAATAGTGTATTTCGTACCAAACGTCTTCATTTATTAATCGTTTGGTTTCGGTATCTATGAATTTCTTCTTTTTTTTTTAAATGAATTATATCATTATTTTGGCGGGGCAGAATTGCCAACAGCGATTTGCCTCTTTCAACACTTATAGTCAACTTAAATCGAAATGGTTTTATGCTGAAAGTTCTCGAAGGATAGGCGATTTTCTAAAAACTTCTTAAAATCTCAAAAAAGTTTTGCGAAGTGGAGACGGACTCAATCCGCTCCGAGAAAAGAATTAGCAATGGGTTGTAGTGGATCACAGAACGCAAGCGCAAGAATATGCTTCAGAAAACTGCAGCGATTTCTGCGGAATTCTTCACTGTCCATCCAGCATAAGATTCCTTCTAAATTAACTTTCTTAAAAAACTTAATTTTTTTAAATTAAGAAGTAAAATGCACATATGCTTTGATAATCATCCACAACTCAAAAATATAAATTTTATTAAAAAAAAGAAAGTATTTTAATTAAAGTTTAAAAAAATATTTAACTTTAACAAAATGTATACCTATTTAAAAGAAGTAAATTATATATATATATATATATATATATATATATATATATATATATATATATATATATTTATTTATTTATTTATTTATTTATTTATCAGTAAATGAAAATATATGAAAATATATGTGACTGTGTGTGTGTAAATGTATTAATATGCACTTTATATAAATTCAAAATCCTCTTACACTATATATCATAAAAAATATTTAGGTACATCTTTCCTCCCAAAAGAAACTATAATTGCTTTTACTTTTAATTTTAAAATTTTAAATATTTACATAATTATATTTAAATGTTTTGAATCGAATATTTGTAGAAGACATTTTCTATTATCCAACAAAATTATTCATTTAAAATATAGCTTTGTGTATGAATATAATTTAATTAAAAATTTACAATGTGCAATAACATAATCTAAATTAAGAAAAAGTTGATCCAGGATTTCATTAAGTCAAAACTTTAGCTGTCATGTATAAGAAAGTTATGAGGTTATATACTGTGTTTAATTTTTTACTCATTAGAGTGTGTAAATTGATGCCATTAGTTGAATATACTAATCTGCAAGCCAAAAGTACTGAATCGGCAGTCAGGAATTTGGTTTTTAGTTCAACAGTTCGTAAGTTCGATGCCAATGTTAAACGTGGATATTTGTGGTGGTTAAGAATATTTTAAAAATTGTAAGCTCCTTTCGAATTAGTAAGCTCAAATGATTAAAAAAAGAGCGATAACTAATAAAAATAACATCAAACGGCTTAGTATAAAAGAAAGTTTCCTAAAAGTAAACCTCTAAATTCATTTAGTTTTCAAAAATTCTATCTTTCCCATAGACACTATTGTGTTTTTCTCTGTCACACTTATAAATTCTCTACTTCAGTTACAGTTTACTTTTGGTAAAAGAAATGAAAAAAAAATCGTCTGCTGCTTTCATCCATTTAAGTAATTATTTTTTTCATCAAGTTTTTCACTGAGAAATTAAGACTAATTTTTTTCGCTTGCCATAAAAAAAAGAGGGCAAATCACGTGATCAGGGGTCGCCTGCCCCGCTAACACGAACGATTAGTACAGTACATATCGTTTCATTCATACATTTCAGTCAAAAATGGAAAAGGGAAACCTTTTTTTATCAGCAAATGCGAGTTTTAAAAAAATGACAAGATCTTTGCTTCTGTTGTAAATGAAAAGTTTTCCAGAGAAGATGGGGGGGAGCACGTAAAAATATACATGGAACAGGAAGGGAAGTGGGCAATGGGGGGAAGGTATCGCTGGGCAGGTGTTACCCCTAAAGGTCACCCGAACTAAAAGTTCTAACCCTTTTCATCAATCCGTTCGTCTGCGGAAGTGAACAACCGGAAGTAGAGTATTTCTCTGTCGTTTGATTGGTGTAAGACAGCGACCACTTATAAGCAAGGGCGGGACTATTTCTCCTAGGGTTGGGGGAGGGGGTAGGATTACGAGGTATTTCTATTTTGGGTGGTATTTGTAATATTTTTAGAGCACTCTTGCTATATCTGAAATGATACTGAATCATTTTCAAGTTATTTGTTTTTAAGAAAAGTAAATTAATATAAATATTAAATTTTAATATTAAAAATATTAGATACCTTTTCATAAATTTCATATATACACATTTCTTTGTATGAATTATTCATAAAAAGTAGTATTTTCTGTAATTCACATACTGTATTATTTTTTCCTGAAATTTTTATTTAAGGTGAAATAATTGTGTGTGTGAATCATCATTAACAAAACAAAAAGTAGTCTTCCATAATTTACATACTGCACTAAATCTTCCGAAAACTACTATTAATGGTAAAATCACATAGAACTATCATCACGATGAGGAGATGATAAATCATGCTAATAAATTAGAATAAATTCTTCCATTAAATGAATTCTTCCTAAAATTGACGGGCAGTTCTATGAATTGATGACTGGACAAATGGAAGATTTTTCTAAAATTCGAAATGTTGCATAGTCTAAAACTGTTATTTACAGTAAAACTATTATGAATTTCGAACTCCGGGATAAATACAATTGACGTATCTAAACTTCGAAAGTTTTATGAACTCTTCCAAGAAAATTTCATTTTTCTTAAAATTCTCACAAATTACAAAACAGAAAATTTTTATGTTTTTCTAAAAATAAAATTTTATGAAAATTCTTCCTTTAACTGTTAAGGTAAAACTACTGCGAATAATGAGATGATAAATTTTCAGGATTATTCTATATCCTATTCCATATACTATTATTCTTTCATAGCTTCGAATTTTTGCATATTTAGCAAATTTTAGAATAGCAAAAAAAAAGAGTTTACATTTTTTATTTGGTATTAAAAACTTTATTTTTAATGCAAAGAACACCTTAGAAAATATAACTTATTTTTAAATATATAAAATTAAAAAAAGTAACATTATTAAAATTTAATTAAAAAGTTTTAACTGAAATAAAATTTAAATATTGCAAAATAAAAAATTTTTATAAGTATTTTGCAGTATTGTAAAAATGGTGTTATGTCTTTAATCTTACGTATATAGCTTTAAATTATTCATTACATTTCAATAAAATTTTATCAAAAAGAAAATCAAACATTAAGAATTAATATTTAGAATTTTCAAACTATTTCTCCAGAGTGGGAGAATATATAACTTCTTTTGATACTAATAAGACTTATTTTTACAAACATCTAGGAATGAAATATTTAAAAAGAATTCAAGTTTAAATTGAAAAAGCTCTCTTGAATTCTAATCTCAATAGATCGCATCTTGATTCAAATTTAGAAATAATTATTAAAAACACTCGAGTCTTAATTTAAAATATTCGAATCTTCATATAAAACTTTCGACATGAAAGATGTCTCCGAATTAAAAATTTTTTTAACCCTAGTTGGAAAAAATTGTATTTTCACTCAAAACATTCGATTCTTGTAGATAAAATTCGTTAATCTGGTTCAAAAAGCATGAATACAAATTCAAAATGTTTGCGACACTAATGTCGTAACCTAATAAAAAAGCTTATTTGAAAAAGATCGTATTATTCAAAAAATTTGAATCCTAATTATAATTTATCAAATAGCGATACAGAACATTTGAATATAAAAACTACCTCCTAACTTTATATACATATATGGGAATTCTGATTCGAAAAGATTATGTTCTTTATTATTGAATTCTAATTCCTAATTCAAAATATTCATAATCTAAAATTGTTTTCTAACTTGAATATTTTGAATCTTAACTAGGAAAACAATTCGAAACTTCATAAAATTCGCAGGTTTGAAAAGTTTAAGTATTAATTCAAAAAATTCCAACTACTATTAAAAAGAAATTGAACTTTAATTTGAAATATTTAAAATTTAATCTAATAATTTCGAACTCTAATCAAAAGCATTCTATTTCTAAAATTTCCAAATCTTTTTATTCCTGATTCAAAAATATTACATCCTGATTTAAGAATTGCGAAGCCTTATAATAAAGTCACAAGAAGGATTTTGCGATTTTTCGTATCCAAAAAAAGAGATTTAACAGGATTCTTGTTTTAAAAAAATCACATAAGATATATAAGAATCCTTTCTTTTTCCCTACTAATAACATTAATCTAACTGATTGATCTGATCATAAAAACTAATTACAATGACGGTTACGGTTGAAGTTATGATTAGGAGATAGCATAATATTTATGTAATGTAGGAACTCAGAAGATCACATAGCAGACGAAATCTTTCATGACTTATCTTTCCCAAGCAAGCTCTAAATAGTAATGAATAACTATGCAGAAAAATGGCGAGGCGCGAAAGTCGGACCCAAATCGTCTGCGCAACCCCTCATTAGGATAGCGATACAAATACTTGATAACAGGGGGATAGAATTAGGCAGGGTAAAAAAAAGAAAGTCTAATAGAATTGATAGATAGATATAGAAAGAAAAGAAAAAGTGCTAGTCCGGCGAAAAGTTCATGATGAGTGTTGATCTCGGGCGCTGATTGCTTTTGATGAAGAATTCCGTTCCAGAATATCATCCAGATTGAATTTATTTATTTATTTATTTTATTACATTACATATATTCAGACTTGTATGCTTGATTCTTGAGATCCGCTTGTAAGTCTTCGTCGATAATAGGACAAATAGCACAATGACTGATGTACAACCACAGAAGAATAACGAAGAAAACACCCAGGGCCATGGTGGGAATCGAACCCACACTCCTACGCTCTCAAGCGATTAGCGGTGATGCTTTAGACCACTCAGCCACGGAGCGCCCTCCAGATTGAATGATTACAGTCTACAAAACAAATGTGAGATGCTGTGCTCTGCGATTTGTGTCTAACTTATGCCAGACTTGATCCTTTTTTTGTTATTGTGTTACTTACAACTGTAACTTTACTCATCAGTTAAATTGGTGTCTCATCAGCTTGATCAACACTCATTTTCTTGCTCAAAAGGACTAATTAGGCCAGGATTTACATTTTAAAGTGGAAACCGAGCTGTTACAAGCATTCAAACCCTAAATTGGAATCGAACCTACAAACTGCCGAATCGAAGGGTAAAACGCTAATTAGTGACTTCCAGTTCGACTATTATAAGTTGAAAATTGTAGACGATTCCATTACATAAAAGTGATGTTTGCTCTTTCACACAATCAAACTACAAAATTGTATATTTTTGGAAATTAGTATATTTGAATATTAGTATATTAGTATATAGAAATTAGCAAAATTGTATATTTTTGGAAATTATGTTTGGTTTAGTTTGTTTGTCGCTCAACAGTCCTTTTTTGCACACGAGGGCTAATTAAATCGGAATCTACGGTTTGAAATGGATTCTGAATCACTAAAGGCTTCCAAGTCCAAGGTGGGATTCGAACCTACGAACTTTTGAACCAAAGGTGCATGGAAATTAGAAACGAGTATTTGATTTGTATTTGTATGCTATATTTCATTGAAGCTAATAAATTCTTATTCAGCTACAATAATATTAGTGATATCAATAATTGGTTAATTTATTGAAAAACATTCTGGCTTTCTATTTCGAACACTCGAATTTTTTTAACACTGACAGCCGTATCATTATTTTGAGTCACAATGCGCGAATGTAGTCGACACATCAGATGGCACTTAAAGCTCCGCTATCACACTGCAGCAGCTGAGGCACTTTGTATCAAACGGAACTCTTATATGAATGCACGATTAGGTTTATAAATCAGGAAACAAAATCATTTAGTCCAATTCGTACTTTTATGTGAAATAGAAGCTGATAATTAAGTAAATGGCAATAGTTTTGAAGGCAACCAAGATAAAAGTTTAATGATGTTTTATTGTAGGGTGTGTGTGAGTGCAATCATACACCCAAGAATAAATCATGAATGGAATCCAAGAATAATCATAAATATGATTGACAATTACATCAATTGGATGAGAAAGCGAAACCATTCATTTCTGGTGTTGCAGTTCGAGGGGTGCTTCAACTTTGAACAATTTTCTATGCTCAACAGGCGATATTTTCAATATTTGTACATTCGTCATGCTATATCCAATTCACAGGTTATTCATTATATCCAATTTACAATTCTATTCATTATATCCAATTCACAAAACTATTCATTATATCCAATTCACAGGCTATTTATTATATTCTATTCATAACGTTATTCATTAGGGTTACGCGTGAAATCCCCAGAAAATTTTATTTAATGAATTCCGAAATATTAATGAAAAACGAGCGACGTTGGTTCATCTCAATAATTTTCCTCCAAGATTTGAACTCAGATGTACTGGTTATTGAAACCAAATATTAACCTTAACATTATGTGAAGATTAATTGAGAAAAAACTATTATAATTATAATTAAAATTATAAATTTATTGGTTTAAAATAAGTGAATATCTCGAAGTGATCTTGATAATCTTAAATAGAAGAATAAAGTATGTCTTATACCAGTTAAGAAGTCTGGACTAGTGAGATAAAATATTGCCTGAGGCAAAATGTCAGTGAGTTCGATACCTGCGTTAGCTAATTTATTGGAGACCTTTGGTCATTAAACTTTTTTTTTTTTATCTAATGTTCTTTTATAAGCAGAGAGAATATTTGTAACTATAGCTGTCATCGCAGATGTCGACTTCGTCAGTTGACCATAGTTTAAAACTAAGTGATGACTAACTGTGTTTAGTGGTTTCAATTGATAAAAGGGGTGGCTGAAATTTATACTAGTCTTCTGTTAGGAAGGCTGTGGGATGGACATCAAATCCAGTTAAATCCCATGGTGACGCTGAGAATGCGAATGCACTTTCAATGTTCCGTAGAGGGGTGGTCCACTAGTGTGGTGATGTGTGAAAAGAAAGGGAGCATCTCATGTATTAATCACGTGACTGGATCATGTTTTAAAATCGCTTGGTATAATCAGCTTCGAACAACAAAAATAAGCAGCCAAAATCCTAAAAAAAAATTAATTTTGTAAAATATGAATAGGAAATTTTGCCACAATTTGAATATTATTGCACGTTGAATATCCTCACGGTCAAATTCTTCTATCGCTAGAAAAAAATAAAATATCTATCAGTGAATCGAATACTCTGAATAAAATCGCAATATCATGTGATCAGAAAAGTGAAAAGATAATCGACTGCGATGAAACAGTTGCTGCGTACACCCCCGATTATTACTTGTGCCCTTATTCCCCCTCCCCCCCCTTTGCGCATCCCTTCTTATCTTTCGTAAATAAAGGTGCGGCCATTTATTACCTAACAAGATATAATGGATAATACATCGTCCATTGTTACCGTCCATGGTTCTCGGAAACCACACGGGGTCGTCGGCTACTGTTCTGTGTAATTTTCAGATGCACTTTCCCTAGTTTAATTCGAGGTGTGAACAGGATGTGAAAAAAAGAAACGTAATTATTTAGTTTTGTTGCCACTCTTACCTCCTTGTTTAACTTCTGTCAGAAAATTACTGTCAACTTTTTTTTTCTTTTTTTGTAATTCAGACGTTTTATTTTCATATTTCATAATGAGTAATCAGTTGTCTGTTTATGATTGTTAACCTATGATTGATGATTAATAATAAGAGCTCGCAAACGATATACATATCTTTGATGACTAGAATATTAATTTAGGAAAACGATTTTAAAACAACATTTTTAACCAAATAAGAGCTCGCAAACGATATACATATCATTGATGACTAGAATATTAATTTAGGAAAACGATATTTAAAAGAAATTTTTTAACCAATTTTAATATTTTATTTGTATTTGTTTTTTAAATCTGTGAATGTCCATTTTTAATAGCAAAGTTTTAACGGAAACGATGTGAATTTCAATTTAAAAATTCCATTTTCACATATTTTTAAATTGATCAATTGTTTATAATTTTTATTATTCCTTAAGTTTTATTGTTGGTATATTAGTTTATAACATCACATTAATTAAAGAAAAAGCATTTTGTTTTCTTCTTAACAGAAAAATTGCTTATTTTTCAAACTTAAAAAATGCCTAACTTCTTTTTCTTCTGTGTCAGATATTATATCGTTTGATGCATAAATTTATTGATTAAAACATTTTTTTATCGTCTGCTTTTCTTTAAGTAGAAACATTGTCCCTTTTTTAGGCTCTCATAGAAAAAAAGGCCACGTCATTTTTCCTTTTCACTTTAGAATGATTTTGATATGCATACATGCATCGCTTTCTATTTAAGTAAAGTTTAGAAAAACTTTCGAAAGAAAGCTGTTTTTATCACCGATGGCTTTTGAGATTCATTTACAATAATGCCGATATTTTGAACAGAATAGAGTCACATGGAGTTGAGGATATTCAAAACTTACTCATTATAAAAAGACGATATATCCCCATTAATCCCTCGAATAAAATCTTATATTCTGAATATACTTGAACATTGGGTTACATTCAAGCATTCCTGACATTTTTTTAAAAAAATCCGTTTTTGAAATATCACTGACATTTTTTAACAGAGTTCAAGTAATATTCCGTAATAATCTATATCAATTACCTAAAAATCATTTTTATATGTTAAACTTTAAAAATAATTTTTAGATAATACTCCAATTTAAATTAACACTATTAACTTATAATATGAAATTTAAACATTGTTCAGAAATATATATATATATATCTGAGGCAAAAAAATATATATTAAAGTAATGAATAAGAATACAATATAATATGAAATCTGAACTACAATATATTACAGGAAATCTAGCCAGCGCAAAAGTAGCTAAAGAAAAATTTTCCAATGTAAATAAGATAAAACATGAAAAATATTGAAACCAGAAATGTAAAATTGGAAAATACTAAAATATACGATTCAAATGATAAGAAGAAGGCAGGGACCACGTCTTCATCAAGAGGGAGGTGGCCAGCTATGCAAAATATGTATTTATAAATATATGAGCAAAATATATAAATATATATGCAAAATTTTGATATTATGTATTTTTTCTACTGTATATTTATGTTTCATCTATTGAGAGCATTTTTATTTTTATGCGTATATATATATATATATATATATATATATATATATATATATATATATATATATATATATATATATATTCTAATTTTTGAACTGAGTGTATCTTTGATTTTTCTCTTTTAATACACTCTTCGGGGGAATTGCTCGAAGATATTTAAACATTTATCCTTCGTGCATGTCAGAAAAGAGTGTTCATTTTGCATAGCTGGCCATCTTTCTTCTGATGAAGACGTGGTCCCTATGCCTTCTTCTTGTCATTTGCATCGTATATTTTAGTATTTTTCCAATTTCATATTTCTGGTTTCAATATTTTTCATGTTTTATCTTATATATATATAGAAATAGATAGATAAATAGGTATAGATATGTAATGTGTGTGTATAAATAGATATAGAAGGTATATATTTATTGTGTTGACGAGATAAAAATCCATTATTTTTTCGGTAAATGGATAAAGTGATCGATACCTACTAGGGTGTTGATCAAACAATTTCAAAGTTATGCTCGTTGAAAAAATAATATTCCATACTAAAAAAATTTTTTTTTGTCCTTTTTGTTTGGTTTATTCAATTGTGAATTACTGGGAGTTAAAATAAAAGTCAAGAAAGAGAAAATTCGTTACATTTATAGTTCTTCTATGATAAAACTAGCTGACTAAAATTATGGATAGTGTACACAGTCTCGATGTTTTAACAGCTAATGGCGTGCAATTCTATTTTTGTCTATTGGGTACTTTTAATGTTAAAAAATGCAATTCGTACAGGTAAGCCCGTAGTCGAAATTGTGGATAAGATTATAGAAATATTCAAAGTTGACCAATATGAAAGCAGTCGTAGTATCACTCGATTACAAAGAATGTTAAATAAAATCTGAAAACTATGTAAAAATAATATGTATTTCCTTGCCCCCAACCAAATGTATAATAAATGGGTGATTTTTATCAATTATATTTCTTATAAGTTCTCGCTATTTATTGCTTAAAATTCACAACTGCAAATCACTTTCATAATATATCCTAAAAAGTTTACTTAATCACTTATATCATAATCACTTCATGGAAAATCTAAGGGATTGTTGTATTTCGTTTTTCTCAAGTTTAATTACTTCCCACTGTTTTTACAGCGATAAATGAGAAGCCCACATAGAATCTCCCGAATATCAGGTGAATATCGATAATTCATCATCGATTAATCAATTGAGGCATCTTAAGCGCAAATTATTTGCAAAACTGATCCTATCGGTGACTAAGCGACCCTAATTACCAAAGGATTAAAGACATTTTGATGAATTGAAGAACACGGTTTGCGAATTTTAAATTTAAATTATTAATGATTCTGCCACACCCCATAAAAATGAAATACTGTAATCATCGATTACTTTGAAAGATGTCTAACTACACCATCTATTATCGTGAATTAGTGAGAATATTTTATGCTGTACTTTATCGATATAACAACAAAGTAATATGTAATTAATATCAAACATGACACTAAATTTCTAAATTGATTATTTTTAAATAAAAAAATAAAATTGATTTAAAAATAAAAAGTTTTCCGTCTAGAGCGATGGTAGATTTTTATTTAAGTATTTTAATATATATACATATTAAAAATTCATTGTAAATTTAACTGATAGATATGAATAATAAATTAATCAAATATATATTATGGTTGAAACTGTATGCAAATTTAGTTATTAGAGATTATTCATTCGTCTCAACCAATGAAAGCCTTTGTGCATATTAAATGCAAATATTTGGCTTTTAATTGTTAATGAATAAATGAATAGAATACTTTGTTTAAGTGGGATTTTTTTCCTTGATTGTAAGATATAGAACTTTATGTTTGCCTTTAAACTATACTATTCTATAGTTTTACCACATTTAAATGGGAAATTCAATGATTTTAATGAACAGAACAGTTTATTTATAAATGGTAACAATGATTTTTTAATGAATAGAACATTTTATTTAAATGATTAATTCCTGATTTAATAAATAGAACATTTTTGCTTAAATGTTTAACTTAATGATTTTAGTGAATAAAACATTTTTATTTAAATGGGAAATTCAATGATTTCAATCAATAGAACATTTTATTTAAATGGGTGATGGGCATGGGTCCTATGAACACTAAATTCTTTTAAGCGGCTTAAGACCGAACCTATCACCCAGTCATTTTTGTGGTAGTGGGGAATACTTGAAGAAAAGAAGCCAGCTCAGGTATTAGTCCCGTCACTTTACCATGATTAAAAATTACGAGGTTGGCTGAAAATGTCATCAAAAAACGTAACAAGGATTTAAAGGATAATATATAAATGAAAAATCTAGATTCACAAGAACCAGTGTAAACCTCATCCATTGACTATGGTTCAAAATCACGAGATGATTGGTTTTGCTTAGGTACTTTTCAATCACAAAAGTAAGCATCCGAAAACATATACAAGTATTGTAAATATAGAAAAAAAAAACAAAACAAAAAATTAAAGATAGAGAAAATATTCTAGAAACTTT
>CM075860.1:11664329-11719329 GCA_037975125.1 Latrodectus hesperus | reverse complement strand
TAACAAAGAGGTCCTGCTTGATCTCTGCTTCTAAGTCACTTGCAGTAATTACTTCTAATATTTCAGTTTCAATTCTAAGCTATGGAAGATGAGTGTTACGGTTCTTCTTTTTAATGCCAATCTGTTTACTTAAACAGAAAAATATGCATTCATTTATCTGCCTGAATAAATAGATCTAATTTAAGAAGACTGTCACACTTAAGTAAGAATCTAATCTGAGAAGATCGTTACACTTGTGATTCGTGAATATATGATTACTCTCTCTAAAGCTTTTGTGGTTTAAAGTTGATTTCAAGTCATTATAAATGTTAACCCATTGAGGTGGGAATTGAACTCGTGAACTGTTAAACTGAAAGTATGAGGGCTCCCAGCTCTTCAAAAAGCCCTTCTTGAAAGTAATTGTAAGCGATATGTAATAAAAAAAGCCTTACAATGCATTTTAGCTGTTAAATTGACCATTAAACGGTGTCAAATTGAGAATAAAATAAGTTAGTATTTTTCATGTAATAATTTTAGTAAAAAAAAAAATAAATAAAAACGTCACCAAATAAATTTAAAAATAAAATTATAATCAATTACAAAATTTTAAATATTAATGAAATATTATGAATACATATACTGTTGTTCGAATTTCAGAGTTCAAATGCTTTTAAGACTTACGAATGTTTTAAACTTTTTAATGTCTTCTCTCTTAGTAAGATGATATGTCGTTATTAGAGCTTGAAATTCTGATTATTCTGGGAATCTCAGCAACCCCATTACCGATAATTACTTACAGTTTATCCCTTAAAAAATCATAAGAAATATCCTAAAAATTATTTTTCAAATGTACCAAAAGAGTTAATATTTTCATCCAAGATGGTTGCTGACATTACACGCATTTAACATGAATTTGTTCTATTTTTCATCTGTGGTATGTAATATAATTTTTGAATTAATACAAAATTAAATCATTTTTCTTTTTATTTAAATTTTGTTTTTGAAATTCGGTATTCATCAGCATGAATACTTCAAAGCTTTCTGCAAATGCAAATGATTTATAACCCTTTGTTAAAAATAAAATTTAACAAAGCATTAATGTTAAAAAATAATAAGTAAAAATTCAATCTGAGTCATAAAATTATGGAATATAATTCTATAAGTCTTAAAATAACAATTAAAATTTTGTTCTCATTTTTTTCTATTATGAATTTTTCTATTATCATCGTTATGAAGAATTCTGAAAAAACATTTTTTTCAGATATTTTTCATAGATTCTGTTTTTTAGAAAACATTTGAAACATTGCTTTTGAATAAGATGGCCGAAGAATTGACGTACAGACTGATTTTATTCTGAGACATATCTTAGTAACACTCGAACTACATTTGTTAATATTCTAAGTAAATATATATTTGAAAAAACACCCTACGTTTAGCAAATTTTTAAAAAAATTAAAACGTGTGTTTTTTAATAAAATAATCTAAATATCTTTTAACAATTTTAATTTAACTTTTTTCTCAACACATAATTTTTTAAAATAAAGAAAACATTATTGCTCATTAAATTTTTTAATGTTAAATGTATGTCCCAAATATTTTAGACAAAAAACAAAAAGTATTTTCGCAAAAGGGAGTGCTGAAAAAGAAAAAGAATTCGGTACTAAAATAAACCATGTTAACTGCAACTGTGATAACGAGGACCGCGCGAGGCCAAAGGCATGCCGCTGACCTGTTGCTACATAATACAGATCACGAAAACATTGTATCACATTTTTTAAGGACTTGGTGCATTAGAAAAATAAAACACATGCCATCGTCCACCCTTTTAAGTGACGAGACAGGTGAATCTGTCGCGTGCTAGGCACCTGTCTCCACGCGACGTGCCCGTTGGGGTGTCTTCTTTTCTGGGCCCGACCCAAACTCCAGGCCATATTTTCGGAATCAATGTGGTTAATGAGGAGACCCATTAACAAGCGACATTTCATTGTGAATGCAAATCAGATCTGCAAACGATTTTGCATTTTTTGCAGACGACCTTACGTTTGATCAAGCATTTAAACTTGATTCAGTGCAAGAGCATGGTAATAATTAATATCGTCAAAAAATAAAAATCAGTTATTTTCCTTATTTTTTATACCCCTAATGAATAACTCTCTAATTATATTTGTTGCGGATATAACAGAAATTAAATTTATGTCTATGCAAACGATATTGTTATTAATGACGATGTCTTCTTTTTGTAAAATAAATTATTGATTAGTTTTTGTTTCAAAAAATTGATTAACATTAAAATCAATTTGATTTTTTTCACATAAATCATTCAGTTTCTTAGCAGCTGATTGGCTTAGAATTCTCAAATAGTTTTAACAAATTAAAAATAGAAAATATTAGACTTAAATTACATAAAAGCTTATAATTATTTTATTGTTAATAAATAGGTAGGATTTCAATACAGAAAAAGTGGTGTGTTTTTTAAAAATAGCAAAATTTCCCTAGAGATTCATTCAAATAAGCATTAAGAAAACTTCACTTTTAAGAGCTAAAATAAAAATATAACTTTCATTTGTATCAATAACTAATGAATTATAGTAAAAATATGCCATAAACTTGGCAAGCCCTTGAATTCTGAGTCACACGGGTGTTGTAAACATTTTTACTATTTTATTTACACAATTTGCTCAACACATGGCTCAAAACATTATAGAAATCTGAAGCCTAGGAATTGAACCTACAAATAGTTGAACTGAAAACCAGAGTGCTTTGCCAGCCCATGATATCTTTGGATGGATAAGTGGCATAAACCTCTATCAGGCAAGTCTTCAGAAGAGTTAAATATCAAGTCTTCCAGCCAAGAAAACGATATTTTTCCTCAATGCTAAAAATAAATTCATTTAAAAATTTATATGAAACAATATAAAAAATATTAAATGTAGGATGACTGAATCAGTGAATCTCCAGTTAGAAATAAGATCAGAGAAGTGCAAAATAGAGTCAAGAATTTATTAATTATTATAGGATTCAATGTACAATTAAACAACCCACAGACGAAACTCTAGCAGATCGAATAAGATAATAATGCAAAGAAAATAATTTTATTACTTTTTAATTATTTAAATTGAATCTATTTTTTTATCAATTTCCAATTTATTACGAAATTAATATTAGAATTAAGAAATAATAAACATTTCAGTATTTTTTTCATAATATATATATTTCAATTTTATGCGACAAAAATTAAAATCTAGTTCACCACCTCCATTTAAACATTATCATTGTCACATTGTTCCGTTTCGGGAATAGATAAACTACGCGATTCATTTTATTTACTGATAAAAATTATCCATTTAGCAGTAAATTAAATGAATAATTAATTTTGCCACTTCAAATTTGTATTCAATATTCCAAAATTTTTAGGTACTCTAAATCCTACAGGAGACCTATAGACTCCTATAGGATGAATGTCATTATCTCCGGCATGATGACGGAGATGTAGCCATGCAGCTTCAAATCAATTTCATCGTTTTCATTTACTTTTCATTGTGAGGCTGGACAAAACTAAAGATTCATTCAATTTGTAAAAAGGAATGATTCATTTTGAAGTAAGCTTCATTAACAATTGATGTTGCTTTTCGACACATATTAATCATTCCGAAATTTTTTACATGTATTTATCCTACAGGAAATAGATTGACACCTGTAGGAGGAATGTCCTGACGACCTGACATCCTGAAGGAGACAGTAATTCCGGACATGTGCATATCAACAATACCATTTTCATTTTTTTATGCAAAGATGGGTAAAATACACCATTTATTCAAAACTTGCAAAAGGAACCTTAATTTTCAAGGGAATTAAACTAATAATCAATTTTACTATTTCAGATAGTGGGAGCCTAGTGGTAGGGTATTTGCCTTACGTCCGAAAGAACGGGGTTCGATTCCTAATGCCGCCAAAGACCCACCGAGTACATGCGATTTACGCGTTCGTTAAATCTGTAGAATCGAAAGTCCTGAGTACGTCGTAGAGCAGTTACTATGAGTGTAATGGTCTGTGGAGAAAATTTCCTCCTCCTTCAGATCTATGTCAAAATTGAGGGGAAATCTTCTGGTGCTGCCATCTATCGGAGGAATTTCAAGCAAAGTCGTAATTTCACCTTTGTGGTGCTCTGGTCAAAACGAAAGACGCACCCTACTGAATTAAATTCGCATAACCAATCGGGATAGAGAGTTTGGGTTGTTCAAGTGCCAGAAGTAACACCAACAACAACAACACTGTTTCAGATATTTTAAATATTATCCTAAATTTTTTAGAAACATTCAACTTATAAGATCTGTTGGATAAATTTCAGGATTTCCTGTTAAATATCATCAATACGATTCTTACACATCCTCTTTTGCGATATGGGTAAAACATGCGATTCTTTCGAATTAACAAAAATTTCAACTAATTTTTTTGTTAATTAAATTCCGATATCAAGTATATTCTAAGCACTATCGCTAATTCTTTCGGAATGCTCATCCTAGATAAGACAGAAATCTGTAGGATGAATGTCATTATATTCTGGCATTCTGAAGGAGATAATAATTTCTGAATTTCACATGAACGCGCGCGCAATTTTGTTCCTCGAGGATTGATAAAACAAGTGATTTACTCCCCTAGCAAAATGTAGTATTAATTAGTTAACTATTTGAGATATTCTAACTACTATCCTTGATCTTCCAGAAACAGTCAACTTTCAGGATAAACATTTGTTGGAGGAATGCTATGATTTTCTGTCATGATTTAAGAGATGGATCTTTAGCTTAATATCATCAGTAACGTTTTCACATATTTTCTTTTGCGAAATACATATAACATTGTGAATTTATTCGACTTATTAAAAATTAGTTAATTTTGATATCAATTAAATTAATCATTGATTTTGCTGTTTCAGGTATTCTAATTATAATCCTTAATTTTCTTGGTACACTCGTCCTATAAGAGATAAATCGATACCTGTAAGATAAATGTCCAGTTGTGCTGAAAGAGAGAGTTTTGCTTAGCTTAATATCATCAATACTGTTCTCAAATATTATTTTTGGCTTTTTTGCGAGGTGCATAAAACATAGCATTTATTCGAATTACTGTTGTTGTTGTCGTGTGCCAGCTAGGCTGGCATTATGCGATGCGCTGCTCCACTTTTCCAACTGAACCACTATTTTGGTGTGGAGTCCGACTTCCTCAGTATAAACATGCCATAGGGACCCGTTTATAGGGTAGGCAACCATCCACACCTCATTCATACCAGGAAAGGACAAAGACAGGGTAGATAGAGACAGAAAGTACATCCATGCCCGAACTGGGACTCGAACCCAGGACCTTCATATCCGCAGTCAGGCACGCTGACCACTAGACAAGTTGGGTGGCTTTTGAATTAGTAAAATGATTAGTAAATTTTGTTATCACAATTAAATTTATTATTTGCTTCTATTTCAGATATTCTAATTATCATCCTTAATTTCTTGGGTTCACTCATCCTATAGGAGATAAATCTAGGTATCGGTAGGATAAACGTCATTATGTCCTGTAATACTGCAGGAGACTATAATTTTTAAGTTTCATATCAGCTCAGTTCTGTTGGGCAAAGGATTGGTTAAACGCGATTTATTCGACTTGCAAAAATCAATTATTGATTTTGTAGAGAATTCACTATTAGTAATAGATTTCACTATTCCAGATATTCTATTTATCCTTAATTTTTTTTACAAAAATCTATAGGAGGTGGAAAGATATTTGTGGGATAAATGCTATGATTTCTTGTCATCCTACAAGAAACACAGCCTGAACTTTACCACAACAATATCATTTTCTATTACTTTCTTTTGCAAGGTGAATGAAACAGCCGATTCATTTTAATAAAAGAAATGATTAATTTTTCAGTCAAATGAGTAATTAATTTTGCTATTACGGATAAAAAAATTTTTTAGTGTACTTCAATGTGTTCATAAATGCCTGGTATGTACAATTATCGTTAAGTCATCAATTAAAATTAAAACGAAAGAAATACGTGTTCTCTAATAGTTTTCTTTGACATTTAACGTTGTCAAACCTGCAGACGATTTTGAAACAAAACATAAAAATGTAATTCCACTTAAAGTTTGTCATTTAATCTTTTGTTCTAATAAACATTTGTAACACCCTTTGGCAACACCTGACAAGTTTGATAAAAATTTTCGCGATTTACCTTGCGGGTGTTTCGTATTTTGTAAAGAACTGATTGACATGAGCTCTTACAAGACGATTTTTTTGCAAAGCACCAACAGAGTCGTCTGCCTGTTTGGGAAATGATGGATCGGGTTGCTATTCGCTCAAGGCGATATCGGTATAAGTGTAATGGAGACAGAGATCACTGTTAACTTAAGCCGGCGTGGAACAGGTTGCGCATAAAAAATAATATTTTATTTATTTCTGGCTGTCATTTTAGGACTGATATTACGTATCGTTTGAATTTATGATCTCGAAATAGGATGTTGATATTTTAATTAGAAAGAAGTTGATCTTGTTAAGGAATAATTTTTCCCACGCGAATCTTGGTATTCATTGACTTTGGCTTAAAAAATCTTTGAATTTTTAAAAATTAATATATATATATATATATATATATATATATATATATATATATATATATATATATATATATATAGTCTGTATGTATGTATGTATATATATATATGTATATGTGTATATATATGTATATATATATATATATGCATATATATATATGTATATATATATGTATATATATATATATATATGTATATATATATATATATATATATATATATATATATATATATATATATATATATATATATATATATATATATATATATATATAATATTAAAGACTCTTGTATGAATAAAATATTTCTCATATTTTTTTTAATGTTGCTACACACCCCATATAAAAATACCCATTTCTTCCATTAGAATAAATTGTTTATATTTTAATTAGAAGAAATTTATATGGTAAAGTTTTCTTCGCGTTTATTTTATTGTAGGTTACGTTAGGGTTTTAAAGAAGTCATTAAAATGATCATTCATATTTTCACTGCCTATGCTAAATTTTTTAAAGTTTAATTTTATCCTCCTTTTAAAATAAAGAATACTTTTTTAATGTCTGGATTCGGTTTTGGATGATTTAAGTCAAATAGATAAAAATAAACTGCTTCTTAAGTCTAACTCAAAGCAAATTCATTTTGAATTTTATGCTATTTCCTCTCTATAAAAAAAGACACTAAATCCTTTCATACTTAAAATCTTCAAATAGAACATATTATTATATTTTAAATATTTTGCATTTATTTTTAAATATGAAAAAAAACTTATTTTTGCCTCTCAAAATCGTCTGTGGATATTTTAGTAAAAATAAATTGGTCTCCTTAAAAAATATTTATTTCCCGTGTTTATCTCGTTGCACATCGAGATCGGATTTTAAGTGAATTCTTTAATAGTATTTTAAATCACATCATATACGCAAACACTAAATTTTTCGAAACTAATTCTTGTTCAAATTGTTTTCTAACCAGTGTGTTCTAGATAATTTAAATGTATTTTTACTTGGATTCTGGAGCAATCCAAAATCAATTCAATCAGAAAATACATTTTTTTAGAAAATTCTCTTCGTCTATTCAAGTCAGTGTCAATTCAACTTTTATAATCAATTTGCGTACATTTTCTAGAAAATTCTCGAAACTAATTCTTGTTCAGATTGTTTTCTAACCAGTGTTTCCTAGATAATTTAAATTTATTTTTATTTGAATTCTGTAGCAATCAGAAACAAAGCCAATCAGAAAATACATTTTTTTAGAAAACTCTCTTCGTCGATTTAGACCAGTAAGCACTTATAATCTATTTTGTACACGTTCTAAAAAATTCTCGAAACTAATTCTTGTTTAAATTGTTTCTTAACCAGTGTGTACATGTTTCTTAGATAATTTAAAGGAAATTTTTATTTGAATTCTGCAGCAATTAGATGCCAAATCAAGCCAATTAGAAAATACATTTTTTAGAAATTTTTCTTAATCAATTCTAATCAGTTAACTCTTATAATCAATTTGCGAAAATTTTCTAGAAAATTCTCGAAACAAAGTCTTATTCAAATTGTTTTCTAACCAGTGTTTCCTAGATAATTTAAATGTATTTTTACTTGGATTCTGGAGCAATCAGAAAATACATTTTTTTAGAAAATTCTCTTCATCTGTTCAAGTCAGAATCGATTTACTCTTATAATAAATTTGCGTGCATTTTCTAGAAAATTCTCGAAACTAATTCTTGTTCAAAGTGTATTCAAACCAGTGTGTTCATGTTTCCTAGATAATTTAAGTATATTAAACCACAGTCAATTCAACGCTTATAATTTATTTGCGTACATTTTCTAGAAAATTCTCGAAACTAATTCTTGTTCAAATTGTTTTCTAACCAGCGTTTCCTAGATAATTTAAATTTATTATTACTTGAGTTTTGTAGCAATCAGAAATCAAGCCAATCAGAAAATACATTTTTTAGAAAATTCTCTTCGTCGATTCTAATCAGTTAACTCTTATAATCAATTTGCGTACACGTTCTGAAAAATTCTCGAAACTAATTCTTGTTTAAATTGTTTCTTAACCAGTGTGTACATGTTTCCTAGATATTTAAATGAATTTTTTATTTGGATTCTGCAACATTTAGATAACAAATCAAGCCAATTAGAAAATACATTTTTTAGAAAATTCTCATCGTCGATTCTAATCAGTTAACTCTTATAATCAATTTGCAAACATTTTCTAGAAAATTCTCGAAACTAATTCTTATTCAAGATTGTTTTCCAATTAATGTGCTCATGTTTCTCGTAATACCTGAAATTAGTTCTTGACTTGGATTCTGTTGCTATCAGAAAAGAAAGCAATCAGAAAATGTTTTTATTTCTTCTCAAACAGAATTACTATAATCATTTTTTCAACAAAAGGTTCCCGATCAATTCTGAAAAGGATTGTTATAAGTAATTTGCACCTTCTCAGAAATTGTTGATACCAATCTTGAAACCGCTTTTTGACTCTTTTTCTATAGCAATCAATTTGTTTACATTTTCCAGAAATTGTTCTTAAAAATATTGACTAGGATTACGTAATAAATATGTCTATACTTTTCTATAAAGTTCTCGAAATCAACTCTTGTTTGAAACGGTTGAAATTGCCATTTACAATTTCCTTATTACAGTTTAAAATTCTAAAAATGTGTAAGCTGCTGTAAATATTAATGATGAAAAATTTTAAAAACAGCTTTACTGAATATCATATTTTGATAGTTTAACTTATCAAAATGAGAAAATTACACTGTATTTTACGAAATTTTCGTATAGAGTGAAAAACAACCTCACACATAGAAATAAATAATTTGTAAATAAAATGCTACTGTATAATTCAGTTTTGAACTTTATACATTTAGAAATTTTTAAATTGTTATAGCTATAATGATAATTTTGTTATACCCATATCACACATTTAACTTAAGAATTTATTTTTTTACTATGCTCGTATATAAAATTCTACACTTTCTGGAAAATTCTCGATTCTATTGATATTTAAGATTTAAATTACTTTTTTAAGATTCCTAATGATTTTCGGAAAAATTGAGTATTCATCCACCGAAAGATTGTGCATACTAACAAATATGTAGAAGTATGATTTTGGTCGTTTTATAAAGGATGGAAGGGGCAGGGAGACAACTCCTTTTTCTGAGCATGCAACACAAACTGGAATTTTTTTCTCTCTCACTCGAATTGCACAACCTGACAAAAGGTCCTCCTTCATCACTCAATCACGAAAGCTTTTTACACGGCAAATTTGTCACCGCGCACACGAACTGGCGACAAAAGGCGTCACCAAGCGATTTTTAGTGTGGAAGGGAGCGTGAAAACTGTTCTGGAATTGCGCCATGAACTGGAAAAAAGCGATATTAATAACAATCTCTCGACTCCGGGCTTGACAACCTCCCCGACATCCCCCCAGAATTTGTTGGAAAAAGTCATCACCCAAGAAAGGATGTGGTACATTAGAGATGACAATGGTTCCGGACAAATCTCAAAACCTAGTCTTCTTTGGCACAGTTTTGGCGACATTAATAAAAACGTCACATTCTTCGACGAAAGGGCTTTGGAGGCTTTGAACTTTGGCAGCGACCAGGTGATTGAGAGAAAAAGAGTTGGATTGTTGCTCTTTTTTTAAGACTTCTGGTGGATTGATAGAGAAGGTACGTGGTACATGGTACGTCATGGTACATGGATACTGAGAGGCTCGACGGCCCTTAAATCATCCAGAGCGAACATGCCGTGAAGGGCATACATACCTGATGAATGGCTCGACAGCGACAAGTGTGGGAAGATTTATCTCTATAAAACCTTGAACGATTTGTGTCAGATCAATAAGTTTTATTGGCCTCTGCCCAAGTTCGTTTAACCGGTAACCTCACCAATAGGTTAGAACATTTGCAAGCGAATGTTCGAAAGTACAGAAAAAATTTCAAAATCGAATGTTCATTATGACACAAAATCACAATTTTGGGTTATAATACTCTTCAAATTACCCATAATACCCTTCAGTATCCTTCAAAGCAGATAATCGAATGCAATTTTGCAAAATCTTAAAAACTCTCGTCATTAATTATTAATTAATTAATTAAAAACCTTAATTCATCATGTAATATGTACATGATATTCCGCAACAATTATTGTCTTATAATATAATAAAAGGAATAATATTGCATTAGGTATGAAAAAAAATCTTGCGTTCACTTTTCCAAAAAAGTATTTCCTTTTAAAATACGTCGTTTGCAAACAATTTGATTGATTATTAACTTTTATCGTCTGCTTTTTTCTTGAGTAAGATCAAGTAATATGAAATTCATGTAGTGCTATAACTACTGTAAGAAGAAAAATAATAATTTATAAAGTAATTAAAAATTCCATCATGTGAAATTTAAACAAAAAATATTTTTAAAATATATCGATATTTTGAGTAAAAGACATATTTTCCAGATGAAACAAGGCTGATTAATTACACAAAACTCGAGAACATGGATGACAATATACTCCTAATTGTTCCTCGAAAAACTTGCGCATTCTCAATATATATATATATATATATATATATATATATATATATATATATATATATATATATATATATATATATATATATATATATATATATATATATATATATATATATATATATATATATATATATATATATATATATATATATATATATTCGTTCTGTCAGGGGTAACATAACATAAGATTATATTTGCTAGAACCCCTATTTTTTAAGTAACATCAGGGAACATAAGAAAATTACTCCCGAACACAAAATATCTGAAAATTACAAATAGTAAACAGATGAATAAAAATATTCGTTTCGATTGTAACTATCTTCGACGTTATAACTACTCTAAAAACCAAGCGCTTTGGAATGTACGATTTTGAGAAAAAATGTACAACTTTTTTCTCATCAACAAACGCAAAAAAACTTAATAAAATTATAAATCGTAATTAAAAATTTTTATAATCTATTTTTATATCATATTTTACTGTTTTACTTCATTAATATTATTTTAAAATATTACTAAATAGTGTAAACTAAATGTAGATTTATTAAATAGAAGCCTTTAGAAAAAAGTGGCTTGTATGTATGTTATATTTTGATGCGTTTTTCTTTTTTATATCTGCCTACTGAAGTAGGTTCAAAATAAGTGATTTGAGTTGCATGGTGAAGGAGGTTTATATTTTGTTCACCTCACAGAAAAAAACTCTAAGCGCATTATTCATTATGCATTTTACTTCACTGAAGAAACTATACAAAAAGTAATGTGCATCAGGTGCATTTAGATACATATCTCTGTCTCGTTCTCCACATATTAGTGTTGAGCGACCGAAAAATGCTTAAGAAAATAGAACGGTTCTACATTATTTGTGTTGAATGGCAGAAAAATGCAAAAGAAAATAGAATGGTTTAACATTATTAGTGTTGAGTGACAGAAAAATGCAAATGGAAAACAGAATGGTTCAAAATTATTAGAGATGAGTGACAGAAAAATGTAAAAGAAAACAGAGTGGTTCAAAATTATTAGCGTTGAGTGCCAGAAAAATTGTATAAGAAAACAGAATGGCTTAACATTATTAGTGTTGAGTGCCAGAAAAATGTAAAAGAAAATAGAATGGTTTAACATTATTAGAGTTGAGTGACGGAAAAATGCAAAAGAAAACAGATTGGTTTAACATTATTAGTGTTTAGTGCCAGAAAAACCCAAAAGAAAAAAGAACGGTTCAACATTGTTATATATATATATATATATATATATATATATATATATATATATATATATATATATATATATATATATATATATATATATATATATATATATATATATATATATATATATATATATATATATATATATATATATATAATGTTGAAAGCACAAAATAATGCAAAAGAAAGGTTCAACATTATTAGTGTTGAGTTGACAGAAAAATCCAAAATAAAACAGAATGGTTCAACATTTTGAGCTATGATCATATTTTTAGGCTGATGCCTGAAGTGGAAACCATTCTTCCTCGTTTTCAAAACACTTCAGCAGGACGGTGTTAAATCTTATAATGTTTCATTGCCCGAAAGTCAACTCATTAATATAAAAGTATAGTAAAGCTCCAACTATCCAAATCAATTGCAACTGGATCCCTTACGGATAACTGAAAATTCGTTTAACTGGAGTTCATGAAAAAGGGCCCATTTTAACTAATTATTGTGTAAATTGACATTTTTTTCCGTAAAAACATATAGTATAATCCCATAAAAGCTATATATTTTTTTAAGAAAATAAATCAGTTGAAAAAGGCAACATTTCTTACAAATTAATGTACTTATAAGAGATGGACATTTAATGCAGTATGTATGTACAGTGCTGTGAATGAAAGTCGTTGCTTGCTGAACATTTCGGTCGCAGAAAAAAACTGTTTCACTGCCTTCATCTGCTTAACAAGTCTCATTATGTCCCGGATCCACTTAACAGAATTTGAACGTGGTCACATTCGGGATGGAGCTCTATCCACTTCAAACGATTCACTAGCTGATGGTCCCGTGTCTACTTCAACTTGGACATTCAGGTCTTCTTCTTCAACACTTTCAATCCAACCATCATTTGCAATTTGCTAACTAGGATCTCACTCTTAGTCTAGTTTCCTATATTTTCAGTGGTAACTTCTGAACATTCAGGAATTTTCAAAAGAATGTTTATGAATTCTTCAAGTGATACGTCATTCTCATCTGCCTCTTTCTTTTTTCTGTGCCTTTTCCCTTTTCGCACTTTCCATCTCTTCTTTCGTCTAATTTATTTTTCTGAAATTGTAAACGAGATTCGGATTATCAAGGAATCGGATGATTGGAGTTCTACTGTAAATATAATATTCATTTTTAGAGGATCTATTACTATTGTTAAACCCAGCTAACTGTTATATAACCTTGAACTATATTCCACCAAAAAAGTTCATATCTGAGCTTCAAGCCTTCTCCTAACAGCTGCAGAACATTGAACAACAAATAATGAATAACTTTTAATAGAAATGAGGGTATATCTATTAAAAGGATATTTTTGAATTGCATATTTTTATTGGCCGATTTTTTTACCACTTCTTCTAAAAATACATCAATTTATCAGTTTTTTTTTATTCTCTCTCTCTTTCTCTCACACTGATAAAACTTATATTCCCAAACAAAGTCCTTGTCCTCATTGGATTTCAAAATGAAACGCTGTAAGGAATGATTATTGGCGATTTTTTATGCGACGTTACTTAAAAATTACCGAACTCTGTATTGATTCGTCAAATATATTTCTCCCGCCAGCCATCGCATAATTCAAAGATTGCCGCCTGTCTCGCCAAAAACCTAATTGACCACAATTCAGCCAGCCAATCACGAACCAGAAATCCGAAAACGGATCGCGGCTTCTTCACTTTTCGGTCACCTAATCGTGGTCGAATTAATTCATTGCTCCTGAATATTTCGTCAAGGTGTTTGTGAGTGCAGTACGATTGCAACAGATCATCCATCAGGTTCCATAGCTCTGAATGTTCGAAATCACCACGGAAAAAAAGAAAAACGATGTCAATTTTGATAGATGGCAGCGTTGTATTGATGTCCTTTCGAAGCGTAATTACGGACATTAGAGACGCTCTTATGTGATTTAACGTAATTTTTGTTGACTTATACTCGACAGAAAGATGGATGGAATGCTATTTAGAGGATTCGATTGGAAGAGGTCGCCACTATCGAGGCAAGCATGAGGTCGCATTTGGTCACATGCCTTTTTATGAAGTACTTAACTGTAACCGCTATATTTACATAAAGAAGGCATTCTAAAAGTTCTGAAAAGAAAAAAAATAATATCATTAGATGTCTAATGATACATCTGATTATGAATGCATAACTAGAATAATAAATCCATCTAGATTTTGGGAAAGACTTTTGAAGTAAAGTTAATTTGAAGATTTCTTAAGTAAACTAATATTAAAAAACTGATAAGTAAAATATGACGTATAATAATAAGGAGAAAATAATTGGAGAAGATATATGATATTCGAAACCTAATTTGAATCGTTCGAATTTGCAGAAAACATTTTTGAAGTTAATTCTAACTATGCTCAAGATTTTTTGTAAGAAAATTAATATGGAAAATTTATATTATGATGTACATTTAATATGAAGTACAGGATATAAGATGCTTAATAATGTATAAGTTAATATCAAATATATGACTTCCAAAATCCATATAAGAATTATTAAATTAATGAAACTCTACATTATATGAAAATTGTGTACTTCTATTCTAAATCAATTAAGTTAATTCAGAGTCGTGTTTACTAATTTTAAAAACTTAAGATTTATTTTCAATTAAGGATTTTGGTAGACAAATTATTAAAATAATCCCTGCGTTCTACTTTTAAATTAAATTAATGAAACTCTACATTATAAGAAAATTGTGTACATCTATCCTAAATCAATTAAGGAAATTAAGGGTCGTGTTTATTAATTTTAAAAACTTAAGATTTATTTTCGATTAAGGATTTTGGTAGACAAATTATCAAGATAATCCCTGCGTTCTACTTTTAAATTAAATTATTAGAACATATTTAAGCTAGTTCGTATTATATAATATACTTGGTAAAAATATATACAATAAAGGAAGATAAAGCATTTTAAGAATTTAAACATGATGACTAATTGTTTTAAAACAGTGTCATATAATAGGGAGACTCAATGACATTTCCTTAAATCATTGTGACAAACTAATGGAGCTATCACACACACATATAATCAAAAACAAGCTGTTTAACCCTTTCAGGATGAATGTTTGTTCTTTCCTAATCGTATAAAAATATCTAAATTTAACCCTTTCTAATTTAACTAACTCAAGATTGCATTTTCAAAAATATTAAATAAAGTTGCGAATCGTGAATTAATTTTCATGAAGATAAGAATATGCGTAAAAATACACTACGGCAACTTTGAGTCATCTTTTAAGAGCCATAAATATCTACAATTTGAATTTCTAGTTAAAGAAACTGAATCACTTTTAGAAATAAGTTCACATAATTGAAATTGTAAGGAAAATTCAGTAAAATATAATAAATATTAAATTGAAAATTATAGTTTCGTTTATTTTTTTCGCACGCGGAAGCTAATAAGACTACCTATATGGTTTGAAATGAATCTCGAACCACCAAACAACCAAGCTCTCAAGATGGGATTCAAACCTACGAACTATTAAACCGAAACCAAGAGCACTAACAATTCAACAAGCAGCTCTGATTAAAGATTATAGAGTCAATTATAAGAAAATCTCTAGAAACTGCAAGCTATTTAGAGACAGTTTCAAATGAAAAGGAAATACAAGAAATTTCTTCAAAAATACCTAAAAAAAAACCATTAAAAATGTAATTCCTGTTCAAATGTCGAATTGTGTGCAATTAATCAATTAATTAATATTTTATGAAGTTCAGGGTAATAATTTCATTTGATGTTTAAAATATATATACATACATACATATATATATATATATATATATATATATATATATATATATATATATATATATATATATATATATATATATATATATATATATATATAAACTATTCTACTTTTCTCAATTTTAAAACATCAAATCAAAATTTTGTGAAAGAAAGAATAGAAATAAACAGTAAAATTTTATATTTTAAAATTATTTTTATTTAGTTATTTGAGGTTATTTATATGTTAAGTTACTGCAGTTTGCTAATTTCTGTAGATTGAAGCTATTAAAGCTGCTAACAACCTTCAAATTCTAACCACAATCGAATTGACGAATTCATTTTATAACAATTATTCTGTGAATTGCGATTTCTTTTGCTTACTTGTTCCACTGATATGCTTTTGACAAAGCCCTAACCATATCGTAATCTCTAACCATTATCAATTGAAATCTTGAAGCTTTTACATCACATTGTGTGAATATTGATCCCAGCCGAACATTTAACATGCAAACTCTTTCTCATGAGGAATATCGCCGGTAGGGTGGAGTATCAAACATGTAACCTTCCGAACACAAAACGATACTCATTAGTTTCCTGCGTTAGGATGGGAGACATGCTATAGTATAATCTAATATAATAATTTAGACATTTGAATGGCACATATCTTATTACAATTAAATTTAGATAATATACAAACTTAAGCTATAGCAACACAGCTGATTACAATGAAATTCTCATATTTTACGACTTAATGTTAAAATAAGTGGTGAGGTCAACATCTGAGCTAGTAGTTTTCTCTGCACACCATTGAACAAAAGTAACATCAATTTTTCAAAAAACTTTTAACTTGCATAGACTAACTTAGCAAGATTTAGATTCTAATTCAATTTGGTAATGTTTAGTTTGCTTATGCTCAGCCACGATGACCTAGTTAGAGCATTCGTTTTCGTTATTTTGAGGTAGTGAGTTTGATTCCCGACCCAATCGAAGATCTATCGTGTGGTCACAATATTCTCCATATTAAATGATACCTCTGGGTAGGGCAAACCAAGTCTGGAGATCTTCTGCTTGGTGTCTACTTCTAAACTACGAAGACCCATCCATTTCCTGGGCCGTGATGGCACACACCCTGGGTGATTCACTGTATGAGGTGACATCATTTCTGCCACTTGTGCTGAAAAGCAGGGCGCTATGAAAAAAAAGACATGCATATGAATATAAGGGCTAATTAAGTTGGACCTTTAAAAGTTAAACCTTAGTTTAAAAGCTTAGACTGAACTCTGAACCACTACAAACATCTAAACCGAATGTAAAACTCGAATTCAAGAACTGTAGAACAAAACACCAGCGTGTTAACCATTCGTCTGTCAGTTAGGTTTTATATGATGAGCAGGCTAACTTCTTTTTGTGACTTCAGTAACCGAGAATATGAAATCCAAAACATAAAAACCATGGTACATACGAGAGTGTCAAATTATAAACAATGTTTTTCCTTGAATTTATCAATATCAGATGAGAACAATTAAGAGATTAAGGCCTGAGACAGAATTTTTTGCATTTAGAAAATCAGCTTTCCTTGCTTAAAAATTAGCATCGAAGTGACTTAATTTTTGATAAAAGTTTTCAATCGATTACACTCCTTGACTTTTTGGGATATTTATTGGCATAAGCATCAAGGCCGCTACACAAAAGCTAAACTTAGATAAGGTTACCAGAAATTAAGTTTTATCACCAAGCTTTATTGTTAAATATTTCGCCAAAATCAAGAGGTAACAAATCCTACACTTAACCTAATTTTATTTCGTCGAAAAAAATCAAAGCATATTTTTGTTTAATTATATAATGGCATTTTCTAAAAAAAATTTAAATCCACGCTAGGATGGTGAGATTTTCAAGCTAAATTTTATTCATGGTAATCCCATCTTCTGTGATCGAAATGATTTTATTCATTTAGAATCATTTTTTACCTTAAAATTATTTACACATTTTTTCATTATAATTGTTTGATGAATATCAAATTTAATTATATTAGATACCAGTAAAATGTCTTTTTAAAATTTATGCATTTAGAAGCGAAATTTCAAGCAAATAGAACAAAACATTGAAATTTTATTTTTAAATCTTTAATATTCATTAATTTTAGTGAATACGGAAAGAAAATTTTGGATATATTTTTTAAACAATTTGATTAAAATGGAAATCTGAACAAACTTTATTTAAAAATGTGTTAAAATTGTTAAATATGTTAATATGTTTGGAATCAGAAATCTCCTAATTGTGTTTGGGGCTTTCTTCAAAGCTATAACTATCAAAAACTTAAAATAAGTTGTTTAAAAGTTAAAATATATTAATAAATGAAGCAGAAAACTATATGTTAACTTTCGACATTAGGAATCTCTTCAAACGTCAAATCACCGCATAATTTTCTATGATATTCTTTTATTATTTTGTGTAGAAAATTTTTAACCACTTTTATATAAATTTGCTTGTTAAACTTAAAATTTAAGGATGTAATTAAAATTCAAACACATTTAACTAAAAAATATATAAATATGCGATACTTTAAATCTAAAATATTTTTTAACAGTAAAGTTTAAGAAATTCTTCAAAAGTTTGTGTGTGTTAAAAGTCTTGCAATATAACAATATGAAGCTGAAGAAACCTAATATAAAATGTGAAAAAATTTGCGTTTTGAATTTTCAATCTCTCATACTAATGGCAATATGATTAAGTTTTTTTAATCTGATTAAAATTGAAGAAGTTCTTTTTAGAAATTTAAATTTTTATTAAATTTTTAATTAATTATATAATTAAATTAGATAAATTTAAATTATTAAATCCATTGATATTCGATGTTTCTAAACTGGTATTTGTCATTGATGATTTTAACGTGTCTTTCCCAAAAATTAATCGTTAAAATATTGAATGTACAGAATTAAGAACACGTCAAATTCTAACAACTAGAAATAGGACACATCGAACAAAAGAAACGCCTTAATTTCCGTCATACATAATCTATTCATTAAATTCGATAAACCATTTTCCAGCAAAATGTGTATCGAATCTTAGTATTTTGAACGACTTTGGCGTTACATAAATACTCATCGAATTCAAACATGCTTTGTCCAACAAAAATATGCAAATTTTAGCATTTCAAATGAAATTCTTGAATGACATTAATTATATCAATATTCGTCGAACACTTCAAATTCTAACAACTAGAAATAGGACACATCGAACAAAAGAAATGCCTTAATTTCCGACCTACATAATCTATTCATTAAATTCGAAAAATCATTTTCCAGCAAAATGTGTATCGAATCTTAGTATTTTGAGCGACATTACAGAATGACGTTACATCAATACTCATCGAATTAAAACATGCTTTTTCCAACAAAAAATATGCAAATTTTAGCATTTCGAATGAAATTCCTGAATGACATTCATTATATCAATATTCGTCAAACAGTCTTTCTCCAAAAAAATATGTACAAATTTTAGAATTTCGAATGATATTCTCGGCGATACGTCAGTATTTTTCGAATTCCAACATTCTTCTTCAAGCAAAATGTGTACACATTTTAGTATTTCCAATAACATTCCCGAATGACCTTATGATATTCATTGAATTTGAACAGACTATTACCAGAAAAGAATGTGTAGATGTTGCTTTTCCATTAGCATTATGTCATTATCCGTCAAATTCAAAAAGACTTTTCCCAACAGAATATATGCAAACGTTACTTTTACCAATGGCATGACATCCATATTCATTAAATTTTAACAGGTTTTTTCCTGCGAAATGTGTTCAAATTTTAGCATTTTCATTGACATTATGTCAATATTCATCAAATTCAAGCAGTCTTTTTCTAGCAAGTGTAAAAATTTTAATATTTTGTGAAAGACATTTACCAATGTCTTTACTTCAAAATTCATTGAATTCAAACAGGCTTCTTCGAATAGAATGTGTGTAAATTTTAGTATTTCCAATGTTATTACATCAACATTCATTGAACTCAAAAAGCCTTTTTTTCAGTGAAATGTGTACAAATTTTCTTATTTTTAATGGCATTTCCAAATGACGTTATATCATTATTCATCGAATTAGAACAGGTTATTCCAAAAACGCTTATGCAAATTTCTGTATTTGAAAGGACATTACGTCAATATTCGTCAAATTTGAAAGGACATGTTCTTATAAAATGAGTATAAATTTTAGTATTTTAGAAGACATTCCCGAATAACATAACGTCAATTTTCATTGAATTTGAACAGACTTTTTCCCACAGAATTTGTGAAAATTTTAGTACATCTCTCTTTGATGACACAGCATCAGTATTTATTGAATTCAAAGAAACGTTTTCCAGCGAAATGTGTACAAATTTCAGCATTTCGAATGACATTGGTTCAATATTCATTGAATTTGAACAGACGTATTCCCACAGAATTTGTGAAAATTTTAGTACTTCTCTCTCTCTCTAATGATGCAACATCAGTACTTATTGAATTCAAAGAAACGTTTTCCAGCAAAATGTGTACAAATTTTAGCATTTCGAATGACATTGGGTCAATATTCACTGAATTTAAACAGACGTTTTCCCACAAAATTTGTGAAAATTTTAGTACTTCTCTCTAATAAATCATTAGTACATCAGTATTTATTGAATTCAAAGAAACGTTTTCAAGCGAAATGTGTACAAATTTTAGCATTTCGAATGACATTGGGTCAATATTCATTGAATTTGAACAGACGTTTTCTCCACAGAATTTGTGAAAATTTTAGTACTTCTCTCTCTAATGACGCAACATCAGTATTTATTGAATTCGAAGAAACGTTTTCCAGCAAAATGTGTACAAATTTTAGCATTTCGAATGACATTGGGTCAATGTTCATTGAATTTGAACAGACGTTTTCCAACAGAATTTGTGAAAATTTTAATACTTCTCTCTCTAATGACGCAACGCCGAGCTGGCAGCCGAATGGTTAGCGCTCTTGCCTTCGGTTCAACAGTTCGTGGGTTCAAATCCCACATTGGGCATGGATGTTTGTAGTGGTTCGGAATCCACTTTAAACCGTAAGTCCCGGTCTAATTAGCCCTCGTGTGCAAAAAATGACCGTTGAGCGACAAACAAACCAAACCAAACCAAACCTAATGACGCAACATCAGTATTTATTGAATTCAAAGAAACGTTTTCCAGCAAAATGTGTACAAATTTTAGCATTTCGAATGACATTGGGTCAATATTTATTACATTCGAACTGACATTTTCCAGCAAGATATGCATCAAATTTCAATATTTCGAAAGGCATTCTATAATTACATTGTATCGAAAATGAAAAAGATTAATTAAATAAATTAAGCATAAATTCGAACAAGAATAAATTCGTGCATATTCCATTTTGTCATTGATTTCGGCTGAATTCTATTAGTAGGAACCTGCCGCTATTATTACTTACGTCTACGTCTGGAGCAATCAAAAAGAAACGCTTCGGGCGTAAGTTACGACCACTTGATTAATAGTTCCCATTCAGAAACTCAAGCTGCAAATAGAATTTTTCTTCCCGAACTAAAAGAGTGAGGCAGCAGATTATTTTATATGGCTATTTGATGTCTTCAGAGCACTTCACTGATTTTATGGTCCATTTTGCAGTTTGATGGGTTCTGCTTTTTCTATATTGGTTTTCTTAACCCGATCTGAATTTATAGCTTTTTGAGTGCGGTGGGTTATTGATATAGGGTGTGGGGGTATATTATATAACTTTTTCGTAATCTTTATAGTTAAAAAAAATAGTTGCTATAGAAATTGGTTTTATTACCCACATCAGAAGGCTGTTCGTACTAGGTGTGGTATGTTTTACAGTTTTTAAGTAACTTTTTAATAGATTTTAAGCATTAATAATCGTGTCACTTTAGTACCTGTAATAGTTCGAGAGAAATATTTTATTTCATATAAAAAATGGAAGCCTGTATGTAATAATTTTTATGGTCTATTGGGAATATGACTGCATCTTAAGAATGATTACAGCAAAACAGCAGACAGATTATTAATGATTAAAATTTTTATTATTATTTTTTTCAAAATAGGAATTCTAATTAATATTAACTCAAAAAAGAGATGATTTTGCAGAAAATGTGATGCAATAAATTAAAAAGAGACTTATATTTATTATATAGCTTAAAACTCTACATTTTCTTGAATTCTAATCTGATTCTTTAGATTCTTATATGTAGTGATTTAGGAAACTTATTTTGTTAGAATATTTATTCAGAAGTAATAAAAAATGTGAGACATGACAATGAATGAAAGACAATATTCACATTCAAATATTCTTCATTGATTTTGAGTGTAAGAAGTGTAAAATTGAAAAGAAGAAAATATCAAGTAATAATTATATTGAAACGTTAAGAAAGAACTATTTTAATAATATAAATTGCACGTAAAAAAAGCGCATAAGCATTATAAAAAATTTAATAAAGTATTATAAATTTTTTTGAAATCAAATATTACTAATGTGAAATTCATTTTGCTGCAGAAATTAAATTTTCTCCTTAGTCGGGAGGGTAAAAAAAGAAGAGCTAACACAAAAAATAATTTAAATAATGAATACTTAACTGAAATATAAAATTGAAAATATAACAACTATTGTTAATGAATCTCAAATATAAAATATTGTTTATGAATATTACAATGCATACACATAAATTATAAAAATTTTATGAACAAAATAAATGTATCAAAAAATATGTTGTTTATTTATCTTTTTATTACAAATGCCCAGAAATTTGGCTATTACGTCATTAACAAATAGGATAAACAAATAAAAATTAATTAATTTCTTTTTTGTTAATTTTTTGTTTATTATTACATTAGTTCGAATGTTTTGAGAACAAATTCATTTGTATAGTAGAAAGAAATGAAGACATCTATCATCGTTTCTCTTGATGAAAAGAGACAAGATTTTACAATAACCTCTTCTTAATATTTTTTATTGATCTTGTTGAGAATTTTCTTAAAGATTTTAACTGCCAAATTGCTATGAATAATATATATATATATGTATATATATATATATATATATATATATATATATATATATATATATATATATATATATATATATATATATATATATATATATATATATACAGTATGTCCACTAAAGTCCCTTGCCACCCTCTTAACTTAGGAACGGCTGCTGCTATATTCATAAAAATGATGTCTAGGTATTGTAAAGTAGCCATGCGCTACTGAATCAAACCACCTACCGCGCCACCTGGTGGAAAACTGTGGAGTTTGCCTTCGTATCTCGAAAACGGAACGAGATAGGTCAAAAAGTGATTTACAAAGTTGTAGAGCATCCTCGATTTAGTACGAAAAGATACCTAGTAGGCATTAATGTGAAGAATACAACGATAAACGCGCATTTGTTGTTTCGTGCTGTGACGTGGCACATCTTACTTGTGCATATTTGAAAAAAAAAATCGTTTTCTTTCACCACTAACCGTGAAAGAATACGATTTACATTTTCGTGATTACATTTTTCACTTTTTTTCGAAATGGGAAGAACCGAAGTATTAGAAATAATTCCAACAATTTGTATGCAGTATGCAAATACGTAAGAAACGTCATGCCTGTTTACCTGAAACAGCTATAAAATCGACATCTTCTTGGTATTGCTCGATTTTGTGGAGAGCCTGCCGTTGTTTAATCTCAAGAATCTATGGTTTCAACATGACGGCGCGACTGTTCACTAGACACTTCTCCAGTGAAGCAGTACCTCGTCAAGGAATTTGGCAACCAAATACTAGGTTATGACGGTTTCGAAGAGTGGCCTCCACATTCTCCTGATCTTACTCCACTGGACTTTTTCCTGTGGGGACACTTGAAACAACAGGTGTATGCGACTCCTCCACAAAAATTGCAGGACCTTAAACGACACATTACGGTCACGTGTTCCATCGTGTGCAGCGTAATCTTCAAGCGAAGATCCAAATGTGCATTGCAGCTGACGGTGAGAAGTTTGAACATCTTAAATAAAGTATATTGTTATAACTATTTTTTTTCCTATCTTAGATCGTTTTGTCACGTCACAGCACGAAACAACAAATGCGCGATTTAACCGTTTATTCTTCACATTAATGAATACAAGGTATCTTTTCGTACTAAATCAAGGATGCTCTACAATTTTGTAAATCACTTTTTCTCTCTATCTCGTTCCGTTTTCGAGATAGGAATGCTAACTTCGCAGTTTTCCACCAGGTGGCGGTGTAGTCTGTTTCATTCAGTAGCGCATGGTTACTTTACTATACCTAGACTCCACTTTTATAAATATAGTAGCAGCAGTTCCGAAGTTAAGAGGGTGGCAAGGGACTTTAATGGATATTCTGAATATATATATATATATATATATATATATATATATATATATATATATATATATATATATATATATATATATATATATATATATATATATATATCCCTTCTGTATAATTCATTTGCAACTATACTAGAGCCATATTTTTAGTATTAAAATTTTTAGTTATTTTTAAAAATCAAAACTTTGCTTCCTCTTAAAAAACATAAGAAAGAAAATTCTTTCCGCATGTATCATAAAATAGTTGGCAGACATCATCTGAAATTGATTAATCACTCTGATAACTAAGCACATCATAAAGAATGACACATCAATCGGTGCAGTTGAGGTTTATCAAGCGTAAAATTGGCGACAGCTAAAACTGGCGATGAATAAATCGACCGATTCTCAACGAAATTGTCAACGGTCATTCCTCATCCGGATCTTTAAGGACGTCAAAAGAAAGATGGATAATTCCCCAGCCAAGTAATAGGCCGATCCGGCAGTCACTCAGGGGGCCCGGATGCTTCGGTGGGCCAGAACCCTGGGGGCTATATAATTCGATAATTACCCTCAGCTTGAACCGCCCTTCCAATTACGCTATGGAGACCCCAATTACTGCTTTCGGCAGTGATATTCTGCCAGGAATGAAATGCTCACGATTTGTGCGCCTGAACCAGTGATTATCAGTTGCAAATGACAAATTTATTGACGCATTTTAAGGGGTGGTGTAGTGGGGATGACAGAGAGCAGTTGAGTCGAAAATGAAGTGGAATTACACGAGGTGAATTGTGATGCGCTAACCAGGCCCTCCAATAGCCAAGAAGGTATCGACAGGGCTATGTTAGTCACTTATTAATACAATACGTGATTTAGGAGGCATTAATATCGAATAACGGCAACCATTGTGATTTTCAATTAGCTTATTGCGCTTTGTTCTAAATTTACCAGTTACAATTTAATGCGTAGAACCGCAAGCGCTGTATCACCTTTGACACCGGATACCATGCAAACACCAGCTTCAGTTTGCGGTTGTCGATCGTATTCCTTACAGATAAATGGTTTTTATCAGCATATCAAAGACGCGTTATCTAGTATCGAAAAAGAATTTTAATCAACGTTTATCTATTATCATAACGATGCCAAAAATAAGCAATTGTTCTGTAAGCAGACACCAAAAACCAAACTTTCGTAATATGCTTAAGGCTTGATACAATCTGGAAATGAACATTTTATTTACTAGAAATGATAAATAGAAAAGCAGTTATTAAAATGTCCAATAAGAAAAGTGCCAATAGCTGTACAGTTTCCCTATACGTATACTCTAAAATTAACATGGTTTTAGTACAAAAGTTGGTAAGTGATTGGCTAGAACTGATTGCACTTTTATAGTGCAGAATCTGTTGAAATGTCTTGAGTGGAAAGTTGTGGGTTCTATACTGGTCACTGCTCAATGATGGGAGATGTTTCCGCTTTTTGCATGCATGTAATCAGGGTCGTTGCCGAGTGTTTCTAGCCAAGTATTATGTTCTACTTACGATAAATGTTCCAGTAATGTAAACGCTCAGTAAATACCTCAAAGAGCTTTAATAGCTTTTCACGATTATATTATTTATAAGTAATATCGAATCTCTCTTGATAAAATTTTCATCAATAAATACAAATATATATTTGTAAAATTCCCCCTATTCCACTTCACTTCATTGCAAGATCCGTTAGAAAAGATCTTATTTTGGTAAAAGAAGGAATACGTAAAAATTTGCAATCCGTTAGCAAACATAATTAAAAAATATAAACATCTAAAACCAATATATATATTAATGCATGTATCATTCAAGTTTTACACAGTGAATATATTCGCAGGTGAACATGATGGTCATCTGACCCAAGAAAAAATGAGATTTGTCGCTGAACACCATGAGCTCTGCAGACAGCCATGATGATCAGCTGCAGCCTTTTTGACGATTCCGTGGGTGTTGAAAGATTACAGTCAGCTGTCATGTGATCCAAGAAACCATGGTCATATGAACCAATAAAGAAACTAGAATCGTCACTCAACACTATGAGCTGGCAATCTACTGACAGCCAGGATGACTAGATACACCATTTCTTACGATTCCGGCGGTGTTGAATGCTTACAGGAAAATGTCATGTGATCCAAGAAACCATGGTCATATGAACCAATAAAGAAACTAGATTCGTCACTCAACACTATGAGCTGGCAATCTACTGACAGCCAGGATGACTAGATATACCATTTCTTACGATTCCGGCGGTGTTGAATGCTTACAGGAAAATGTCATGTGATCCAAGAAACCATGGTCATATGAACCAATAAAGAAACTAGATTCGTCACTCAACACTATGAGCTGGCAATCTACTGACAGCCAGGATGACTAGATACACCATTTCTTACGATTCCGGCGGTGTTGAATGCTTACAGGAAAATGTCATGTGATCCAAGAAACCATGGTCATATGAACCAATAAAGAAACTAGATTCGTCACTCAACACTATGAGCTGGCAATCTACTGACAGCCAGGATGACTAGATACACCATTTCTTACGATTCCGGCGGTGTTGAATGCTTACAGGAAAATGTCATGTGATCCAAGAAACCATGGTCATATGAACCAATAAAGAAACTAGATTCGTCACTCAACACTATGAGCTGGCAATCTACTGACAGCCAGGATAACTAGATACACCATTTCTTACGATTCCGGCGGTGTTGAATGCTTACAGGAAAATGTCATGTGATCCAAGAAACCATGGTCATATGAACCAATAAAGAAACTAGATTCGTCACTCAACACTATGAGCTGGCAATCTACTGACAGCCAGGATGACTAGATACACCATTTCTTACGATTCCGGCGGTGTTGAATGCTTACAGGAAAATGTCATGTGATCCAAGAAACCATGGTCATATGAACCAATAAAGAAACTAGATTCGTCACTCAACACTATGAGCTGGCAATCTACTGACAGCCAGGATGACTAGATACACCATTTCTTACGATTCCGGCGGTGTTGAATGCTTACAGGAAAATGTCATGTGATCCAAGAAACCATGGTCATATGAACCAATAAAGAAACTAGATTCGTCACTCAACACTATGAGCTGGCAATCTACTGACAGCCAGGATGACTAGATACACCATTTCTTACGATTCCGGCGGTGTTGAATGCTTACAGGAAAATGTCATGTGATCCAAGAAACCATGGTCATATGAACCAATAAAGAAACTAGATTCGTCACTCAACACTATGAGCTGGCAATCTACTGACAGCCAGGATGACTAGATACACCATTTCTTACGATTCCGGCGGTGTTGAATGCTTACAGGAAAATGTCATGTGATCCAAGAAACCATGGTCATATGAACCAATAAAGAAACTAGATTCGTCACTCAACACTATGAGCTGGCAATCTACTGACAGCCAGGATGACTAGATACACCATTTCTTACGATTCCGGCGGTGTTGAATGCTTACAGGAAAATGTCATGTGATCCAAGAAACCATGGTCATATGAACCAATAAAGAAACTAGATTCGTCACTCAACACTATGAGCTGGCAATCTACTGACAGCCAGGATGACTAGATACACCATTTCTTACGATTCCGGCGGTGTTGAATGCTTACAGGAAAATGTCATGTGATCCAAGAAACCATGGTCATATGAACCAATAAAGAAACTAGATTCATCACTCAACACTATGAGCTGGCAATCTACTGACAGCCAGGATGACTAGATACACCATTTCTTACGATTCCGGCGGTGTTGAATGCTTACAGGAAAATGTCATGTGATCCAAGAAACCATGGTCATATGAACCAATAAAGAAACTAGATTCGTCACTCAACACTATGAGCTGGCAATCTACTGACAGCCAGGATGACTAGATACACCATTTCTTACGATTCCGGCGGTGTTGAATGCTTACAGGAAAATGTCATGTGATCCAAGAAACCATGGTCATATGAACCAATAAAGAAACTAGATTCGTCACTCAACACTATGAGCTGGCAATCTACTGACAGCCAGGATGACTAGATACACCATTTCTTACGATTCCGGCGGTGTTGAATGCTTACAGGAAAATGTCATGGGATCCAAGAAACCATGGTCATATGAATCAAGAAAGAAACTAGATTCACTCAACACCATGAGCTGGCAATCTATTGACAGTCAGGATGACCAGATACACCTTTTCTGATGATTCCGGTGGTGTTGAATGATTACATTCAGAAGTTTTCAGACTCATGTGAGTTACTTTGTCTCAGACATGCGCTTTGAGATAGAAGAAATTTTAAATGGTTTGAAACAATAGGGGGCAACTTGGACAGTCCTGGAACCAGGGGGTATGCGTACCTTCCTAGGGCTTGAGAAGCCACCAGGCGCGTCGGCAGGTGGTGGATCGCCGAATGTCCTGTAAGAATGACAGGATAGCCTTGAATATAGAATCAGAGGCCGCGAACCAGATCCCGTAAACCCTGGTGTTATGCAATCCGTGCCTAGGGCTAATTGGCACCGCGGTATTGGTGTCTTAACGGAGCCTCTAGTTGCTTGGCAAACTTCTAGAGTAATTTGTCTTGCCCAGTATCTCAGGCAATGCTGGGTGGACTTATATTACCTGAGCTTAGTAATTGTTATCTTGTGGATGAAAAGACACAAGAAATAACAAACCTTTCTGCATTTGCAGTTGAAGCCTCTGAAGTAGACCTTGCTGAAAAAAACAAGGGAACTCAGAGGCAATCTTGTAAAGGGACAGCAATGAATTTTTCACTTGAGGTAGAAATGACCTCCAAGCCATCTTCTTCTGATGAATGCCAGGAAGCTATCCCTAGCATGACTGACTTTCTGACCAGATGGGACTGTTTCAGCTAGACCCTATCTGTTGGAAATGTGATACGCAAGAGTAAACGGCAGAGCATATCATTTATGAATGCGAGGCTCTTGCCCTCCCTAGACTAACTTCTTTAGGCATCATCCATACTAGAGAGTTACACCTAAACTCCATTGAAGGGTTATCGGACTTTATTAATAAAGTGGGTGACCCGAGCAACTGGAACTAGGAAACATTGGGTTTGGAGTTAATGGTACAAAATGCTGATAAAAGCAGAGGTGCCCAATGACATACAAACCCAATTCTAAGAAGAGGAAGAGGAGAGGAACTTGGACAGAGGACAAGGATGACCTAATGTTAGTCTTGGTGGACAGTCATCCACCCTTGCCTTTCATATGCCTACCTTAGCATTCCACAGATATTGTTAACCGATAAGTTCTTTCGACTAGCCATTTCTCTCATACCCTGTGCACACTCATGTCCTATGGGGGCAGGTTACGACCTGTTGCTCTGTTTCTCCAACGGAATGGTTCAAGTATTCTGACCATACCATTACATTCTTAATCATCCAACCGGCAATAAGTTCCTCGACACAGTCACCCTGCTATTACTCGTTGTATCATCAGGGTTGGATGGATTGGTTGGTTTCATTTATTTGTCTCCCAATGATCACTTTTTTTGGATACAAAGGCTAATTAGATTGAGACTTGCGGTTTAAAGGGGATTCCGAACCACTGCGAACAGCCGAACCCAAGAAGGAAGGCAAGAGCTTTAACCATTTAGCTATCAGCTCGACTGTGTCACCAAAGAATTAATTAATTGTGTCTCTAGATCTATGAGAAAAGAAAAATTTTGTGTTATTGGTTTTATACCATGCTTATGAAGTGCGTGGCATAACAGGAATTAAAGCCTATTGATGTGAAACTTAATGATTTACACATACTTACAAGCCGAACTTTGGCAGCAAAATTCTAAAATTTATATTCTAGGATAATTAGCTTTTTATCCTCCAAAAAAGTTTTGAAGTATATCCATGAATATAAGAAAATGTTACTTTATACTTTATACATATTTTGTTTTCTCTTAAAATTGATTGCTAAGATTTTACTTATACCCTTACAGTCATTTCTTTACACACGAGGATTGATTGGAACCTGACATACAGTTTAACACGAAATTTTAAACCACATCCAATTCCCATTTCTGAAGTGGGAATTGAACGCACGAATTGTTGCATCAAACACCAGTGAACTAACTTTTCATCTTCGAGCTTCTGTTTTAATGAATATTAATTATTAAAATCAAATTTTTAATTTAATTTATTTGTTATCAAACATAAATTATTTATTTGTTGTAAAACAGTCATTTTCCCTTTTCCCTATTATGTATATCATGATACAAATCGGTGTGAATTCTCAAATCGACAAACGATAATTTTTCCCTATGAACTTTTTCATATTTATCCTCAATCATAACATTTGCATTTTATTATCATTTTAATTGATGCAGACTCTTAAAATCGTTCGCATTTCATAAAAAAAATCATATATTTCCCTTAAAATTACTTTAACATACACCATTAATCATACCTTTTGCTTTATTTCTGCCTAAATAAGTGTAAAAATCAATTTGAATAGCTACATAACAAACATCTTTTCTTACTGCTTTTTTACATATGATCATTAATTTTACTTTTTTTGTTTTATTTTCATATAAATAGGTGCGAACAAGAATCGTTTGCATTTCAATAAAACAAATCCTCTTTCTCATAATCTATTTGCCTCATGGATTTTATTTTTGCTTAATAAATGTGATTTTTTAAAATAACTAGCAATTTTGAAATAATTTATTGGTTTTCTTAAAATTTTTCTTTTCCTGTCATTATTACATCATATTTACATTTATTTTTGTGCAAATTGGAGCAATTCTTAAAATCGTTTAAATTAATTTAATTATGTATATGTATCATTAATCCTTCCTTATATACATATATATGTATTTTTACGTTTACTTCTCTGTTTAAATTGGTGCGAATTCTTATCCTAAAATTGTCTGCCTTTCATAGAAGCAAATGATAATTTTTCTTTCGGGAATGAAGTGAATTTTATGTTGTGTGTGTATGAAAAGTCTCACACTTCACATTTTTCCATCATAGTCCATCCTCATGGCTAAACAGCCGAGGGTACCCACGTGATTTATCGTCAGCGTATCCTTCCATCGCGAGTCATACCTGCAAAGTGTAGGAAAACCCCTCTTTTCAAAAAATCTATTTCACCATTACACTTCACCCCTCCCCTACCCTTTCTTTAATAAAAGAAGCGAGAAGAAAAAAAAAAGAAAATGTAATTATTTATGATTTCTTTGAAGAGAGGAAACCGACATTTCATGCTTGGGTGAAGCATATTTCACGAGGGTTGACGCGCTGACGTCCGATAGAAGAATAACTATCAGCAAAACAAAATACTCAGGGGGATACGGTCGGAGTTGACGTCCAAAAAAATCGTTTTCCCCTGTAAAGTGGGGTAGTGGAAGAATTCACGACTGCCTCTCTCCCCTCCGCTGTCCTTTCGACACCCCTGTAAGTGCTGGAGCTTGTAAGGGCTTATTTTAATAACAATGAGAGACAGATCTTTGTTTAGTTGCGAGATGATTGTGAGGGTCTTTGATGGCGTGGGGCTGCACTTTTCAACCCCTGCAGTCTATTATGTCCTCTTCGAGCACTTACCTTGAAAAGTGTTGATCGCGAAATTAAATAGCAAAGTGATCTCCTGGGAGACCTTCAGATGAAGGATAGGAAATATTAAAATATTTTGAAATCTGTATAAAGTTTCATTTACTTCAACTGAGTAGAAAATATATCCGTATTTGCATTTTTTTATGTGTATTTTACGACTTTATTATTCATTGTATATTTTAGAAACAAAATGTGTTTTTCTTTCTAATATTTAGTATTATTAAAATCAGAGAGATTTCCTTATCTTATATAAAATTTACTATCCAGCCTAGAAAACAACAACAATATAAGATTTATTTTATTATTATTATCTGTCAGATGCAGAGAGTAACGTCTAAATTGGTGATCTTCTTTCAGAACTTCCACACTAACGCAGAAACATAAAATCTTTCAAATATCTGTTGTTGTTGTTACTAATGACACTTAGACAAGCCAAGCTCGCTATGCCTTGGCTATGCGAATTTATGTCAATCTTTCGTTTAATCAGAGCACCATGAAGGTGAAAGTACGACTTTTGCTCTTCGAATCCTCCGATAGATGGCAGCACCAGAGGATCTACTCCCTCAATTTTAGCATTGATCTGAAGGGGGAGTAAATTTCTCCAGACCATTGCACCCATGTTAACTGCTCAGCGACCGACCACAGGACTTTCGATTCCACAGATTTAACGAGCACGTATAACGCATGTACTCAGTGGGTCTTTGGCGGCATTGGGAATCGAACCCCACCCTTCCGGATGGAAGGCAAATACCCTAAACACTAGTCTACCACGGCCCTTCAAACATCTAACGTCCATTGCTCACTCTTAGTGAGACAGTCTTTATTGAAGTTCGATATTTAACTTTATACCATTTCAAATTTTACTCTAGTGAGAAAAGGAAAAGGGTATAATACTTTTAAATATTATTTTTATACTTTTTTTCTTATTTCATATTCTAATATATATTATGAATACTAAAGTAAAAATTCATTCAATTATCTTAATTTTGGTCTGAACAGGTTATTGAAGGGCTTTGGTATTGGTCTTGAGTTTAATAGTATACAGGTTCGACTCCCGTATCGGGAATGTATTTTTTTCCCCAATTGCTTGGTTTCTATTTTGTCCTAGTCGAAGTAGCCTGCGTGGAAAAAATTGACCCTGGAGTGGCATAGGATCCCTTAGTGTTGTACTAGTATTTGCATTAGTATTAAAGTAAAACAAAACGGTGGTTAAAAAGATAACAGTACAATGTTTAGTTTTCGCTTTTTAAAATTTAATTTTTCCATATTTGACGAAGAAGTTGTGATTATCAAATCTACTATGTTATTTGACTAACTGATCTTGCTTACGTTGTTGCAATCAGGTTGTGAGATCGGAACAACTGGACTTTTATTTTAAAATAAAGATTGCTTGTTTCCCTATGGTCACTTTTGCACACTAAGATTAATAAGACGATTGTTTACTGTTTAAAATGATTCAGAAGCATGAGAAACATCTCGGTCCAGCCATAGTTTTATAGGCTCTATCTTAAAAGAGAAAGGAGTTCTTCTAAGTTGAGAATGAGTTTGTCCCAAGCTGCTATATTAAATAAGAGATGATAGATTTCGACGCCGAAGGGAGACCACCTACTCTCGAAGCGGACGTTTCCAGGTTTCCTCCTTTGTAACTTGTGAAAAACCCCAATTTTATGAAATGTCCTTTCAGAAAGCGAAACACAGTAGATGTATTAATCAACTACAGCAGATTTCGACAGTAAATGTGTATCTAAGTAATGTCAAAATACTTTTTTTTTACAACGGCATTTGGGTGACGAACTCTTCGCCATAACATGGCCGGAAACTGCTACTCATTTTGTTGTTACCCAGTGGACACCTGTGAATAAAGTCACGGAGGTGAGTAGCATTACCCACGTCATACCACCACAAACCCGTTTATAGGGTAGACCTCATTCTTACATCTTCTCCGTAGAAAGGACAGAGAAACACAGAGAGAAATTAACATCCATGCTCGAACCGGGATTCAAACCTACAGCTTAAGATTCAGGAACGCTAACCACTCAGTCATTGGTTGGCATGTCAAAATACTCATCTGCGTGGAGAATCGAACCCATGAACTGTTGATCAATCATTTGTCTGTTCGGAGGGTTATTAAAAAAACAACTAATAAATAAGTTATTTAATAATAGAAATAGTTGTGAAAAATGTCCATGATGCATTTTAAACAAAAAATAATTTTAGAATAGGAATTAGAAGCAGGCCATTTATACACCTGTGAAAGCACTGTCTTCATTTCTGGATGGATGTTAAAGAAAGTGCATAGCTGCTATTCATACTTCATTAAAAGTACGAATGTAAAGAGAAATATCACAAAACTTGGTAATATGTCATCCGCATTCCAGAATGAGAATGCCGCCAAGCACACACGGTGAATCAAACGTGATTATAGTTATCAAGTAAGAACAACAGCAAATAAAGTTACCATCTTAATGAACAGATACGAATCCTACAAAATATAATGGAATCAATTTAATATCTGAATAATAAAAAATAACATTTTACTTGAGAAAAAGATATGTTCTTCGAAGAGTGGCAACAAACATACAATAGTATAACCAACAATTCCGAAGTAAAGAGCAGACTACAAAAAAGTCTTAAAAAATGAAAGATCCATATCAGTTGAAAAGTCTATATTAGAATTAAGCATAAGTAACATGTTAAAGCAATATTTGCCAATAGTTTTTGATAGAAAATTGTTCCTTTTCTTACGTTGATTTTTTTCTTTTTTGTAACTTTATTTCTAATTGGTGTAATTAAACAATATCATCTTAGTTCATCTTTAATTTTCATTATTAGTATGCATTTTCATTATTAGTACACTTTTGAGATGCGTGTGTGTGAATTATCTATTCTCTTCAATCTATTTTTATTTTAATAACTGTAAGGATTTGGAGATTTTTACCACTGTAAGGTTTTGTGCCCACTAGAATTTTTACTTTTATCACTGTATGGATTTGTGAGCTCATGAATTTTTATTTTTATTACTGTAAATATTTGGTAGCTTAATTATTTTTATTTTTAACGCTGTTAAATTTTTGTAAGGAGTTGGAGACTCAAAATTTTTATTTTTTCCACAGTAAGAATTTAGACACTCAAGAATTTTTACTTCTAAAACTGTAAAGAATTGACAGCTCAAGATATTTTTTTAATTTTTATCCCCTTAAGGATTTGTTACTCCGGAATTTTTAATTTTTACCCTTTTAATGATTTAGTGGCTCAAAAATTTTTACTTTTACTATTGGAAACTTTTTGGGGGGGGCTTAAGAATTTTTATTATAAAGGCTGTAAGAATTTGGAGGCTCTGGAATTTTCATTTTTAACTCTTACATTTTTTAATTTTACCACTGTAAGTATTTCGAGGCTCAATGATTTTTATTTTTTCTACAGTAAAGATTTAGAGCCTCAGGAATTTTTACTTTTAACCTTTAAGGATGTAGAAGGTCAAAAAATTTATTTTTACGTTTTAAGGATTTGTAGTTTAGAGATTTTTTTAATTTTTATCATTTTTATCACTAAAAAAATTTCTAGCTCAAGAAATTTTTATTTTTACCATTATAAGTATTTGCAGGCTCAAGATTTTTTTATTTTTATCAGTGTAAAATAATTTTGAAGCTTAAGAATTTCGATTTTTAACACTGTACAGATTCAGGGCTCTAAAAGTATATTGACTTTTAAATACTGTAAGGATTCAGAGATTCACTTCTGGATTCCGAAATAGCTATCCTGCTATGCCGGACGCATTAACCAGACCACTATTTGAAGTGTTTTCTCTAATAATTTCTAATTAGCTCTTCACTAGATTTAAGTAATTAGCAAGCCTTCACTCGAAGTTACTAGGGACTTATTCGACACCGTCGCTTATCTGTAGGACGGGGTGGGGCAGGATATCTTCCAAACATTTAACGCCCTGCTTATACCTTTAGTAAGAATCTACTTCCAAAGAACCACTTGCTCATCTCTGTATCTGGATACGTTACAAGCAGTAGCTAGGAGTACCGATCTGCTAAACCAGCCCGACACGACCGCACACCCCGGGGTGGCAAATATCGTCCAAACATAACCTCGCCACTTCACTACAACACCTCCGACTATCAAAAAAGAGCGAGAAGAAAAAACCATCAAGAGGGTTTTGAATGAAAGGGGGTCTTTAATACCTGTTTGTTACCATCCATCTCCCGAAGAAGAGTGGGAAAAAATACCACTTGAAGATATCACCGGCACTCTTTGTCTGCGTGCCACTCCAGGCACACAATGGCGGTGCCGTGGCATCCATTGTCGAGGGACACTCGATATGCAAATAAGGCGTTCACGTGGAAGGAACCTTCTAAACTTCTCTTTTTGCCTTGGACAACCCCTCCGTCCTATTCCCTTTAGCTGCAACTGTGCTCGCTCCTTCATTAATCACGGCGAAGGAGAATTGAAAAATTTCGAAAGGAGGGTCGGAAAAAGGATGCCCAGAGACGAAGAGAATTTCCTACTCGAAGGCCATATTTTGTATTTTTTTAGATCGTTAGAATAATTAAAGATAAATTGAATCAAAAACACGAATCCTTGAATCTATTGAATCATTTAGAGGGATGTAAAAGTCCTAAAATTTGAATCAGTAATTTAGGTATCCAACAAGGTTGATTACATATAAATGTTTTGATGAAAATTTACAATTTTCTTACTTTTTTTTAATAATCTTCACAATTTTCTATCTAAATCATTTAAGCCTTTTGTGGTTTGCAAATTTAGAATGACTATTTAAGTGAAATGGAAGAAAAAAACTTACATCAGAGTGGATAACTTTATTTCTCCTCGCTGATTTTACCTTTAATTCTAAATTAATCACTGCCTTTCTAATTAATTCTCCTTAATATTTTCTAAAGGATGTCTTGTAATTTAGGAACAGATACTTATCCTTGATTTAACTGATCTTTCATTCTTGACCTTATGATACCCGACGTTTTACTTCAGATAGACAATGTAGTACATAATAAAATATTTGGCGGAAGAATAAAAATTTGGTGGTATAATAAAAATTTGGTGAAATAACAAAAATTTCGCGCAAAATATGTTGCCAACGATTTCAATCTCATTTCTTGATAATGATATAAAATTAACTAGATAACACATCATTTGATTTAAAATTAACCAGATAACACATCATTTGATTTAAAATTAACTATATAACACATCATTTGATTTAAAATGAACTAGATAACACATCATTTGATTTAAAATGAACTAGATAACTTATTATTTGATTTAAAATTAACGAGATAACACATCATTTAATTTAAAATTAACTAGATAACACATTATTTGATTTAAAATTAACTAGATAACACATCATTTGATTAAAAATTAACTAGATAAAACGTTATTTGATTGAAAATTAACTAGATAACACGTCATTTGATTTAAAATTATCTAGATAACACATTTTTTGATTTAAAATTAACTAGATAACACATCATTTGATTTAAAATTAACTAGATAACACATCATTTGATTTAAAATTAACTAGATATAACACATCATTTGATTTAAAATTATCTAGATAACACATTATTTGATTAAAAATTAACTAGACAGCACATCATTTGATTTAAAATTAACTAGATAACACATCATTTAATTTAAAATTAACTTCGATAGACCGAATCAGGAAAACTCAAAACAAATGTTAGATGGATAGCCATTTTTTTCTTTTCACATTTATCATACATGCATGAAATATTTTATTACGGAAATAGAGGCTTACAGTTGGTTCAGATTTATTAAAAAAAATGGAAAATAAGTGAGTATTTTATAAGAATACCGACAAATATTTCAATAGAATGTAAGCAAATATTTTTTGAGATATTTGTATACTCGCACACATTTTTTAAATTTCATGGTTAACTAGAAATTTTATTGAATTAAAAATTTTTGCGCAGAATGTGTGGTACAGCTAGGAAATATTTATAACAAAACTGTAGTCCTTTTAACTGTAACAGATTTACAATTAAATTAAAAATTACTTATTCGGAGTACTTAAGTTTTAACTTTTAACTCACTTTTGTCACAAGTGTTACGATAATTATAAATAAATTCGAGTAGTATGGTGTATATAATGCATTGTGAAATTAAAGTAAAATAAATAGTATATTAAATATTATAGATAAATTTCTCTTTCTCTTTATAGCAAAAACAAAATATTTAGTTATAAAACTTCTATAAGAAACTGAAAATAATATGCTTCTTAATTGAATTTTTTTTTTTAAATAGAGTTGGATTTAAAAAAATCTAATACTAATCATAGGTTTTGATTTAACAGCATGTACAAATAGAAATTTTATGCCAATTACTTTTTTCTTTATTAAAGTTATCCAAATTTTGTTTAAAAAAATAGTAAAAAATAAATGAAACTTATTTCATTTAAAATTTACATAATTTTAGTGATTTTTTTAAGGTTATTTTTCAGATTTATCCTGAAAAATATAAAAAAGGCAGATTTCTATTTATTTCTCCTTTATTGGCTATAATTTCATCGAAAAGATGGTAAATTTTTCTTTTATTATAATCTCCTTTTTTTGCTGGTCACATTACGGGAACATTTTGAATTGGATAATTATTTTGTCCACATGTTCTATCCTCTTAAATTAATTCAGAATCAATACAAACATCCACATTAAGGTGGGAATTGAGGCCCTGAGTTACTAAACTGAAGGCCACAGTATGAAGTTGATTTACAAATATAGACGTATAAATTTGTATTTTCTATATAAAACTAATTAGATTTTATACAAAACAGTTAAAAATTTCCTCTTGAAATTTTTAAATTAATTAAACTTTGTTTAATTTAAAGAATTTTTTTTAGTTAAATTTTTTTTTCTAGTTTTCATTCGCAATTAACTAAAAAACACAGGTCAGTTAAAAATAAACAAAATTATGACTTCTTTAAAGGTAAAAATGCACCAAGGAAGTATTAACGAAAAATGTATGCGTATAATTTCGTTAGATTGCCATTTCAATGTTCGGAAAATACTTAATGCAAATTTCCAACGTCAGTGCCAAAAAAATGTCATGTAATAATAAGCTCCAGTTAACAATTTCGGTCTTTAACAATAAGTAAAATGCCGACCGATGGCTGAGTGGTTAACGCTCCTGACTCCTGAGCTGTGGTTCCTGGGTTCGAATCCCGGTTCGGGCATGGATGTTACTTTCTTTTTCTGTTCTCTTTGTGTTTCTCTATTCTTTCTTCCGTGATGATGTATGAATGTTTCCCACCCTATAAACGGGTTTGTGGTGGTATGACGCGAGTAACGCTACTCGCCTCCGTGACTTGGTTCACAGGTGCCCGCTGGGTAACGACAAATGTGTAGCAGTTTTTAGCCTTGTTGTGGCATAGGATTCAACCCTCAAGTGCCCGCCATTGGAAAAAAAAACAATAAGTAAAATTGTCCAGTGATATTTTTTCTCAATATGACGAAAAGCAATGTACCGTCTCTCGATTACTTTTGATTTTATTTTATAATACAAATAAATTTCATCACATTTATAAGGCATTTGGTTGGTAAAATTCCTCTTAAGGAATTCATTTTATAGGAAGGATTTTATATTTTGAAAATACAAACCCTCATACTGCCTCAGCAATAGTAATAGATTCTTCGAGAGATCCTGAATTCGATTCCAGCGACTATTGAACAATTGTATGGATACCAACAAAACTTTTCTGCTTTCTATATGCACATCAATCGAGGTCGGTTCTTGGAAGTTTTCCGAGCTTTCCCTTAATGCATATGAATACACGAAGTTTATTGCATCGCATCAGAATCAACCTGTTCCAAAGAATGGAACCAAAAATAAAAGGATTAGCAGATTTCATTCAGACAATTCTCTCGGCTCAATTAACTGAATTACAATTCATTACGTAACTGACTACCCAATCACGAGCTCATGGCATTTTCCTAGTTAGAGGGGCACGAGCCCAGTGCCCCTCTAACTAGGGAATGGACCAGAAACATAGTAAATAATACCCATTCAAGAACCAAAGTGATTGCCTTAATGAACTTTTTAATAGATCACAGAGATCTGCTTATTCCAGAGGACCAAGGAGAAGAGGAAGACCAGCAAGGAGAATTGGACCTCCTGGACAATGATGAACAAATACAGAGTGCTTAAGCCTTGTAGCTCTGTGCAACGTAACGACCTTTATTTTTCTAATTTTACTAACACTTTATTATTGTCCAGTTTGTACATAAGTTCACTTTTCTTTTCTTTTTATACTGTAGTTATTGTAGCTAATGACCAATCCATCTGCATTATTCTTGTTGCATTGTAAACTATAATTTTAATCTGTATATAGCTTTTGTTTTAAGTAAATGTAAGTAATGTGTAATGTTAAGTATAACTTAGTCTTTCTCGAGAGAGAGTACCATATTATTTATATTTATATTAAACTAACCTAGGGAATAACAAGAACTAACAACCTTGCTGAACCACAAGTCTATTTAACAACCTATTTCTTTTTCTAGCTTTACTAACTTCTTATTATTATCTTGCATGTTTGCTTAAGCTAAATTGAATACTCTGATGTTAAATTGTATATCTTTCCATTGTGCCAATGTTTTATTGCAATGTATTTTGTTTTGATGTTCCATAAACTTGTCAATTGGGGACAGCCAGAGGCATCAGAGGGGTGCCTTCCAGATTTATCTGGAACTGTTGCGGAGGCCGTGCCACCGGTGTTGCCACTTTCCTTTATTCTTTCTAGCAACTCCCATCTAAACTGGTAGAACCCTTCTTGGGTTAGGTACAGGAGATTTACATGTTTAACAGAATTACATTCATATGCAATAAAATTTTTATTTGGACAAAAGCGCTATTTTACTGCAACCATGAAATTAAAGTATACAATTTTCATAGAATCATATATATTTATAATAAAATAGTACATGGGCTACAAGGCTGTGTTAAATTCAGACGAAATGTCTTTGTCGCTTTATTTTTGCGAAAGACGGAAATTGCTAGTCGAACCACCTTGTAATTCTAAACCACTGTCAAGTAGCACGTCGACTTACTTAATTATTATTATTAATAATTATTAATAACATTCTGAAATGCGGGAAGGGATAAAAGAAAATTGCCTGTATAAACTTCCCACTATAAAATATAAATGTTATGCCATCCCTCCATAAAGGCTTAATCTTCATTATATTTTCTTTAATTTACTTACATCGTCATTCTGAGCTCCAGTGTCTGAGTAGCCTCATGCTTCTTCCCGATAAAATCAGCAAAGTGAAACTTCATTCGCCTCGGGCAGTGATTAAGAGAGTGACCACATTCCTCACTGAGTTCTGAAGCTCCTAGCCGCTGGTGGAGCGTGGATGTGATGAGGAGGGTTCCAGCTCAAGTGAGACCTTGTCACCAGACCGTGGTTCAAAATGACGAGGATCTTGGTGATGGGCATGTATCCCAAATGCTTAACCTTAACCTAAAGCCTGGTGCTCGCTTGCACTGCTATGTATGCATATCTTCATTGCTTTCAAAGTATTAGCTATCGAGAAATGACAGACGTTTTAGGGAACCTTGCATGGTTGCACTTGCTTTATTAACAAAGTAGCATATTTAAACTGAAAAAACTATTGATTTTTTTTCACTCGCTTTGTCACCTGTTCCATTGATATTTGGTGATAAACCTCAAACATTACGAGTCCACATTTCACCTGTTCCATCGATATTTGGTGATGAAACCTCAAATATCACGAGTCATTCTGCCTGTTTCCATTGACATTGGGTGATAAACCTCAAATATCACGAGTCCACATTTCACCTGTTCCATCGATATTTGGTGATAAACCTCAAACATTACGAGTCCACATTTCACCTGTTCCATCGAAATTTGGTGATAAACCTCAAAAATCACGAGTCCACATTTCATCTGTTTCATTGATATTTGGTGATAAACCTCAAATATCACGAGTCCACATTTCACCTGTTCCATTGACATTGGGTGATAAACCTCAAATATCACGAGTCCACATTTCACCTGTTCCATTGACATTGGGTGATAAACCTCAAATATCACGAGTCTACATTTCATTTGTTTCATTGATATTTGGTGATAAACCTCAAATATCACGAGTCCACATTTCATCTGTTTCATTGATATTTGGTGATAAACCTCAAATATCACGAGTCCACATTTCACCTGTTCCATCGAAATTTGGTGATAAACCTCAAATATCACGAGTCCACATTTCATCTGTTCCATAGATTTCTGGTGATAAACCTCAAATATTACGAGCAATTTAAATGTCATTGCAGTATTATTCAAAACTAAAGGTGTTTCCAATCCAGAATGATTCCATTACTGAATGGCTTTTATCACAATTTTCTGATTTATAATTTTTTTATACTCGTCTGAATAAAGAGTGTTAATACTCCCAAGTGGTGCATAACTTTATGATTTATATTTCTCATTTTATTCAGTGCACTATTTTATGATTTACATTCATTGATTTCAGTTTTCTATATAATTTCCTGACAATGATTATTTTCAAATAGCAAATTATCTCCTCAGAAATGAATACTGAGATAGCACGGGAATTCCTAAGATTTCAGCGTTATACCAGTTTATTTATTGAAAGTTGTTGTTGCACCAGTATGTTTTTTCCTGTGCAGAGACCTGATTTGGGTTCTCACCGCTTAGACAAAAGCAGTCTGATGGAGCCTTAGTGATTTTGAAGCAGAAGATTTCCAATACTTGATTTGCCATACTTGACCCCAGAGGTATCATTTCACTTGGAGGATATTGCGAGCCACAGCCTGTTTGGCCGCCTTTAGCAAACACAGCGGATCTTCGGATAAGCTGGGATTCGAACTCAGTGCCTTCCGGTAAATATAACGATGCCCTAACCAACCAGGCCACAACAATCTCACTTGTTGAAAGTAAATACCTACATGAAAGAAATATCTCTAGAAGTTATTTTTACTATTCTTTTTCCTAATGTTTAAAGACTGCTTCACCTTTTTGAGAGCTCCAGTGGCTCCACCCCGCTTCCCGTAAGCTCAGCAAAGTGAAGCATCATTTGCCGCGGGCAGTGGTTGGGAGGGTGACCATGGTGTACTCTCCTTCACTGGGTTGCTGGAGCTCCGTGGGTTGGGGACGTGTCCACGTTAATCTGTGGCGTCCAAAGTCCTTCCGCTGGTGTGGCGTGGATGTGGAGAAGAGGGTGCCAGCTCAGGTGTGGCCTCGTCACCTGAGCGTGGTTCAAAAATTACGAGGCACCTTAAAAAGAGCAAAGTCGTACTTTCACCTTCGTAGTGCTCTGATCCAAACGATGAACGCTCTCTGTTGACTTAATTCGCACAGTCAAAGGCATAGCGAGCTTGGTTTGTCCAAGTGTCTTAAACAACAACAACCCTTTTTGCAGCTGAAAGTGGGGTCATTCCTGAACTAATCAAGTAAAACCTTATTGATACTGCAAAAAATAAAGTAATCTTTCATGGGAGATAAGGAATTGACAACCAACAGAAAAATTGGAAAGTTAAAAGACATATTCATTCAGCTTTATGTATATATTTAAAAAAAATCAGCTGCTATGGCCTGGTTAGTTAAGGCATTTGTTCTCTAAGGTAGAAGGTAATGAGTTGGAATCTCAACCGAAGGTGCATCGTGTTTGTTTTTGCTGGCTGGAGCGCATAAAAGAGGAGGTGGTTGCAATGTCCTTGCATGTGAAATAATACCTACCAGGGTGGCAGCCCAATTTCGGGGGTCTTTTGTTGGTTTCTGTTTCTAAATTACCAAGACCACACACAGTATGCTTCACTAGATAGAATGTCAATATTTTCGCTCCTTGAAAACCCGAAGAAAGATTAAGAGCAGTCGGAAAAATAATATTTTGAAATATGAAAATTTGAAATCATGCATAGCTAGCGAAATAGCAGAATTCTTCAACTATAATGACTGTGAGAAAAAACTAACACTACTTCGTCTCTAAATTGGTAAGTGATAATATCTTCCCAAAATTAATAATTATTACTAAATTGGTAATAATAACTTTTCATCTTTTTTAAATTGATATCATGATAACATTACATCTTCTCTAAACTAGTTGTAATAATTGAAAGCTAAGTGATCTTTATTCAACAAATTATAAGTAAAAAATAAAAATTAACTATCCTTAAATCTTTATTATATATATATATATATATATATATATATATATATATATATATATATATATATATATATATATAGCTAAAACAATTATAAATACTTCTTTAAATAATTACAATAATATCCTATATTTGTAAAAAAAAAAACATTTTATTACATTCTACGCGATGAAAAAATAAGGAATGAAATAATTTCACTGTGGAGCAAAATATACGTATTTAAACTCTCGATATAATCCGTTTTAAGAACTACCGTTTAAATATAGTAAAAGATAATTTTTACTAAACAGTGGTAATGATCAACGCAATAAGAAAAAACATGTATATGTTTTATAAGAAGTGAATGTACAAATATAAAGATCCTATATATATATATATATATATATATATATATATATATATATATATATATATATATATATATATATATATATATATATATATATATATATATATATATATATATATATATTACTTAAGACTTTACGCTTAAAACTTTACGAGCAGTTTATTGGTCCCAAACATGATTCTATAGATGCTATGATAATTTCAATTCTTATTTACAAACTAAAATTTTTTAAATCATCTTTTTTTGGAGGGAGGAACTTATTTTCATGGATCTTTTGCGGACATTCATTGTTTATCATCTGATTCTCTTTTCACCACTGAGCAATTTAGATCAACGTTTTTGTTGGAGAATCCAAAATCAGTAGCTAAGCAGCACTGCTGATATTAATATCACAGATTTTTAAATGAATTTGAGTGGAATTATTTTCTTGTTACCCCACTTGCAAAAAGTGTTGTTGTTGCTGTCGTGTGCCAACTAGGCTGGTAATATGGGGTGCACTGCTCCACTTTTCCAACTGAAGCATATTTTGGTGTGGAGTCCGACTTCCTCAGTACACACATGCCATAGGTACCCGTTTATAGGGTAGGCAACCATTCACACCTCATTCATACAAGGAAAGGACAAAGACAGGATAGATAGAGAGAGAAAGTACATACATGCCCAAACTGGGATTCGAACCCAGGACATCCCTATCCGTAGTCAGGCACGTTGACCACTAGGCAGGGCGGGCGGCGCATAAAGTATTGATTGCTTCAAGTGCAAATATGTTAAGATACTTCTGCAAAGAGTGAACATGCTTTTGAATCATTCTACGAAATTGACAGTCAATTGACAAGGCACTTGTCAATCTTTATTTGGAATGATGTTACAGAAAAAACTATACCTAGGTCATCATAACAAGAGGTTTTTTTTTTTTTTTTTTTTTTTAAAAAAAAAAAGAAGTCATCGTAACTGAAGACAGCCAACAACATTTACTTGAAGACTTAGTGAAGATGAAATAACCATCCTTGAATTTCGACAAAAAAACCTACTGATGTCAGAAATTTTATTTCTGGACGTTTTGAATTTGATTGATATAATTTGTAGTAATAAAAAGTATCAAATATGATTGAGTAATTGAGAATCTAGGGAATGAGAGAAGGAGCTTTCGAATGTGTGTGTGTGTGTGTGTGTGTGTGTGTGTGTGTGTGTGTGTGTGTGTGTGTGTGTGTGTGTGTGTGTGTGTGTGTGTGTGTGTGTGTGTGTGTGTGAAATTAGAAGAAAATGATCGGTATGGTGATCGTCTTCAAAATAAGATCATTGATCAACAATTATGAGTTATTCTTTTAGAGAAAAACAATAGCAAAATGTTTTTTCTTAGAAAAAAAGAACAGAACTTTCCTGTATAGAAAATTTGTATTCTTAAAAATATTTTTGAAACAGAAAAAAATTATCACTTTTCCTGGTTTTAAATCTATAAAATGAAAGTAAGAAATATTTTTAAGTACGAATTTTAATTTGCACGTGTCTATATAATGCATACTAAATATTTTTTTCTAATTTTTCTTTATTTAAAAAGAAAAGTAGTTTGATAAATAAAAACTAGTTTAAAGATGTAATAACTTTGTACATTTTTCTATATATATTTTATGAACTTTCGATTTCAAGAACCATTTTACCCATTCCAATAAATTCATAAAAACGAGTGTCTTTATTTCCATTTTTTTTTTTTTTTGCTTTGCTTTGCTTTTTATGATACCACATTTTCATTCTAATTATTTACATAAATCATGATATCAGATTCTAATCTATAGTATAAAATACACATAAAATAATTACTTGAATATTCCCTTCTAAAGAAAAGCCTTTTTAACATCTTCTGTTCGAAAAGGAACATGAAAGCTAAACTCAACTTTTCAAACATTCAATTTTTTTCAATAGGAATTTTCTCAATTTGAGACAGTTTTTCTCAGGCCATTCCAGGGGGGAGAGCCTTCAGCACAAAAAAGCGCCCCTTTTTACACGCCCTATTCCGTTACAGTTACAGTTAGTCTGTTAATGCAAGGCGGCATTTCTCGCATTTCAAGGGATCACCTGAAAAAAAATTCGCCTTAATGTCGGTTGACAATTCTTCAATGGGTGTTAAGGGAAGAGGGGTGCACCAGAGAAGCCAACAAGGGGAGAAGTGCATGTCCTAATGATAGGGTGCAATCGAGATCTTCAGCTGTCACGGCATGTTAGATAATTGTCAACTTTTCTGCGGGGTGGTAGGAGGGAAGGATCAAACCTACCAAGACACCTTTGAGAAGGTGAGGGGGGCTTGCTGCGGAAGAAGCACGGATTCGTGCGATATTTCAGAAGAATCTGTGTCATATAATGCGCTTACATTAAATAAACCATGTGACAAATCAAGAATTTGAATTTGTATAAATGTAAATGCTCAAACAATAATGCTGCCCAAAGTAGAATACAAATTTTAAATCCTAACTAAAAATCATCAAACTTTATTAATATAAGAGCTAATTTTTCAAAAAGAAATGCTCACGAAGAAAAATTCCTTTTGAATCCAATCTTGTGGTTACAGAAATGCTTAAATTGTGCATTAGTTTCTGTTCTCAATACCTTACTCGTTCTACTAATAATCCAGCAAGTCAATTTTTATTTATTAACTAAAGTTTATATTTTTAAGATACGTCTGATAATAAATTATCATATTTAATCAAATATAAATAAATGAGCTATATTTATTATAAAATAGTTTTAAAATAATCACTTCAAGAAAAAATCTAAAACGTCTAAAGAATTTTTTTCAGGTGATTTGATGTCTACACATTCTTAGAGAAAATTCCTATATATTAATGCGTTTATTTTAACTAGAGAATTAATTTTACTTAATGCATAAACTTGGAAAATTAAGTAGAAAGCTTTTTAGATAATTTATTATAATTCGTTTAAGCATATAGAATTAGATGAAATTTTTAAGTTCCGAATTCAAATTTTTATGATAAAATTTTTATGATAAAAACTATATTTTTCGTAACTCATTTTTCATTTGAAGAAAGATTAAAAAAATTCTGGAGTTATAAATTTCCAATCTAATTCCAGAATTTTATTATTTATTTCAATAAACTTTTACCGATTGAAAAATTAGGCAATTTTCGCAGGAAAATTAGATAGAAAGCTGCTTAGACAATTTATAAAATTTCGTAATTTATTTCACACATTTTAGCATAAAGAATTCGACAAAACTTTGAGTTTTGGAATTCAGATTTTTATTACAAAAATTTTTATTAAAAAATACGAATATTATTTATAACTCATTTTTCATTTGTGGAAAAAATCCAAATTTCTGGAATTATAAGTTCACGATATAATTCGAGAAATTGATTAGTTATTTCATCAAGAATTTTTTGTTCAAAAAATTAAATAGAAAGCTTTTTTGACATTTTAAAATATTTCATTTTAGCAGATAGAATTTGATGAAATATTAAATTCAGGAATTCAAATTTTTGTGACGAAATTCGAAAATTGTATATTTTTGGTTAGCTCATTTTTTCATTTGAGAAAATTCTAAAATTATAAGTTTGCAATATAAGTCGAGAAATTTATTATTTATTTATTCGATTTTTATGTTTTATGTTTTTTGTTCGATTTACGAAAAATTGTAGAATTCTTCACGAAAATTCTAGAATTGTATATTTTTATTATTAACGTGAAGTTCCAGAATTAAAATTTTACGATATATAATTCCAAAATTAGTTTTCTTCGTTATTATTTTCTTTCGACATTTGAACAAATGTAGAGTTTTTTTAAAAAAATTTTAAAATTCGAAATTTTTTAATTTTTTGTAATTCTGTAATTTTTATCATTTTTTTATTTGATGAAAGTGTATGAAATTCTGCTATTAAAATTCTATATACATAAGTTAACTTATATTTTTTTTAATAGCTATTTTACACTCAGTTGGAACAACCGAACTCATAGACTCTTATCCACACTTGTGTTCTTTGTCAGAAAATTCAGTATTCATCCTTCCATAGAAATGGTTGTCATTATTTGGTGCGAAACAAATTCTAGCCATTGTCTGATTTCTATTATCGTGTAACCATTACAAGAAGGGAAATAAATTTTAGATTGAATGTTAGACAGGAAAACTTTAGAATGATCAAAAGATAAAGAAAACTTTTGTTGTCATCATTCAATGAAAAAAGTTTAAGAACTATCATTTAATCTTGAAAAGATAAATCCTAAAAAATATTTCCTAAATCAATATTCAATACAAAATTTCGAATAAACGTTTCGCTTTAAAAAATTCTATAATTAATATTTGAAAAAAATTGTATAATTAATATTTGATAAAAATTCTATAATTAATATTTGAGGAGAAAATTCTATAATTAATATTTGATAAAAATTCTATAATTAATATTTGATAAAAATTCTATAATTAATATTTGAGGAGAAAAATTCTATAGTTAATATTTGAGACGAAAAGTTCTGTAATTAATATCTGAGGAGAAGAATTCTATAATTAATAGTTGAGAAAAATTCTATAATAAATAGTTGAGTAGAAAAATTCTAGAATTTATATTTTCGGAGAAAAATTTTAGAATCAACTTTTAACAAAAAAATCATTAAAATCGATAATTCTTAGAAAGAAATTCTTAAATCAATATTTATATATAGAGTTCAAAAAAAATTTTGGCTAACATACTTCTCTTAAACGAAAAATTTTAGAACCAACATTTGAAGAGAAAAGCTCTAGACTGATTTTTTGCACAGAAAAATAAAACATTGCAATTAACAATTCATAAAAAGAAATTATTTAAGCAAAATTTACCCAATTTTCGAAAATATTTCTCTTAAGAGAAAAATTCTAGAATCATTCTTTAACAGGAAAAAATATCAAAGTCGACAATTCTTCTTGAATCAATATTTGATTGACAATTTTGGAAAAAGCTGATTTTAATAAAAGCGGTATTCTTTAATTAACATTTGATGGGAAAAAATTCTAAAATCATTATATGACAAATGGAAAAACTGGAATAATCCTTCAGGAATTTTTTTAATAACTTAATTTCATAAAAAAATGTATAAAATTCACTAAAAAATAGTAAGATTTTTTTAAAAATTATAATTTTGATTTCAATTCTGAAATCATTATTACTTGTTAAGAGTTAAGAATAAATAGAAGAAGCTCTGGCGTTATCACTTAATAGAAAAGAAACATCTAGAATTATCATTCAATAACCAAAAAATTCTCGAATCGATGCTTGAAAAAAAGTTTCCGAAATACTCAATTTTAAGAAAAGCATCTCAAAGCATTTTAAGATAACATTAAGAATAACAGCATTTGACGAAAAAACAAAGAATTATATCTTGAGAAAAAAGTTATATAAATCCTCATTTATTTGAAAAACAAAGACTCTAGAAAATCATAGCACAAAAATCACATATTTACTAAGTATTCAAATTTTAACTTTCCATTTCAGATGTTTCAGAAGATGAAGCTGAAGAAGATACAGACCACATAAGGGGCCGATTAGAATCAAGATTAAGTTCTCAGAAAAGAATAATCGAAGAAAGGGAAACAAAAGATCACACAGAACAAGAAACACATGTATAAGCAGATAAACTTTACTTGATGTAAATATACGCAGCCAAGGCCAACTAACCAGCTGATTCTGCTCCCATCTGTTCAGTAGATTGGAGATCCAACTTATCAGTCAGATGAAAAGAGAACAGATATCTGCTGCAGAATAGATGTTACTTGAAGTGTTAAACTACCCCCATTTAAAGATGCCAAAAGTACAGTGCAAAGAATAACACCTACTGTGATAATAACTTATTTAATTTCAATACTAGGAAAAAACTTCTGATTTACAGAAACCATCTAGATCAGCTAATTTGACTGAAACTGAAGTTTCACACAAACAATCCACATTAAAACTAATGAAGCCAAAAACAGGATTAATGCAAAGACCTGCTCATGCATAACAATCAGGTCTGGGATTTAATAACACCTTCCACTGATGCTAAAAGTTTAGGCAATAGTATATGCAGGCAGACAACGAGAAGGAGAGGCCCTGATCTACACCTATAGGTTATCAGGTTTAGCCCCTTCTTCACATCTAGAGAGATGGACACAAAATACAACGTGCCGTGCGCCCACTTGGAAACGCATCCAGCTATTAATCAATTGAATATTTTATTACAAAGTTGGAACTTTAAGACCTACAGTGATCTACATAATAGTCCACCGTACCACAATTTTTGGTACAAACCTGAAGTTGGCACTTATTATAAATACTAGATGAGGGAAAATATTTGACAAAAAAAGGAGTTAAATAAGTATCATTGAGTAAAAATGGATAAAATTGAGATGCTGATTGCTAAATATTCCTTTTGGGAGTGATCAAAGAGCTCTTTCATGATTTGATCTCTAACGGTATAACAGCTTTAAGTTCAATATTAGTTTTTGGATGAGTTACTGGATTCACACATGTTTTCAGAGTCTGTGTGTCAGAGTCGTATTCTTCTGGATGTGATGAGTGGCTTCCCTGAAGCTGGCTTATGGGATTTTTGCACAGCTGAGTGTCCTTTTCATGGAGGAACGTCATCACAACTGTGTTATTCTTTTTACTCTGAAGGAGTCTTTGATGCAGAACCTAATAAATTGTACCTCTGTCTGTTGTGTCGATTTTAAAAGATGGAATTTCCTTGTCAGCTGGAATGATGTTAAGTAATGTACAAGAGTACCATTCTGTCCACAGATGCAAAGGGTGGAACTTGCCTTGACATTCTTTTGAAGTAGTTAGGGCATGGGCCATGATTGGTCATGAGACAATTTTGGTGCAAAGGGTGGAACTTGCTTTGACATTTCTTTTCAAGTAGTTAGGGCATGGGCCATGATTGGTCAGGAGACAATTTTGGTGCAAAGGGTGGAACTTGCCTTGACATTTCTTTTGAAGTAGTTACGGCATGGGCCATGATTGGTCAGGAGACAATTTTGGTGCAAAGGGTGAAACTTGCTTTGACATTTCTTTTGAAGTAGTTAGGGCATGGGCCACGATTGGTCAGGGAACAATTTTGGTGCAAAGGGTGGAACTTGCCTTGACATTTCGTTTGAAGTAGTTAGGGCGTGGGCCATGATTGGTCAGGAGACAATTTTGGTGCAAAGGGTGAAGCTTGCTTTGACATTTCTTTTGAAGTAGTTAGGGCGTGGGCCATGATTGATCAGGAGACAATTTTGGTGCAAAGGGTGAAACTTGCTTTGACATTTCTTGTGAAGTAGTTAGGGCATGGGCCATGATTGGTCAGGGAACAATTTTGGTGCAAAGGGTGGAATTTGCCTTGACATTTCTTTTGAAGTAGTTAGGGCATGGGCCATGATTGGTCAGGGAACAGTTTTGGTGCAAAGGGTGGAACTTGCTTTGACATTTCTTTTGAAGTAGTTAGGGCATAGGCCATGATTGGTCAGGAGACAATTTTGGTGCAAAGGGTGAAACTTGCTTTGACATTTCTTTTGAAGTAGTTAGAGCATGGGTCATGATTGGTCAGGAGACAATTTTGGTGCAAAGGGTGAAACTTGCTTTGACATTTCTTTTGAAGTAGTTAGGGCATGGGCCTTGATTGGTCAGGGAACAATTTTGGTGCAAAGGGTGGAACTTGCCTTGACATTTCTTTTGAAGTAGTTAGGGCATGGGCCATGATTGGTCAGGAGACAACTTTGGTGCAAAGGGTGGAACTTGCTTTGACATTTCTTTTGAAGTACTTAGGGCATGGGCCATGATTGGTCAGGAGACAATTTTGGTGCAAAGGGTGGAAGTTGCTTTGACATTTCTTTTGAAGTAGTTAGGGCATAGGCCATGATTGGTCTGGAGACGGTTTAGGTGGGGGTTAGAGAAGATAATATCAGTTGTAACTTTGGGTAGGATTTCCCTGGGGTGGTGACCTGTTGTGAAATTGTCCCATGTTGTTTGCCATTTTCGTAGAAGGTTGTTTTTAATTTTGGTTTTTAGACTGGCTCTGGACCATTTGATGTTTGTCAGTTGGATGTCCTGCTGTAGTGCTGCTCGCAATAGTGCATACAGTAAAGGAAGATCAGGAAAAGGTTATATTGTTTTAACGCAGCAATTCTCAACCCGTGGGGCACTCTTCTTTAGGGAAAGTGAGCACATTGAAAGGGCAGAGCGAACATATTCAAGAAAAAACACACTATTTAAAAAATTTATTTACTACCAACTTGCAGAGCAAAGTTTTTCAAAGCTGAGATCTATATTTTGTCTTCAAAGAAGCCACCCCAGAAAATCCAGCAGGAAAGTAGGAAATTGAAAACGATAATAGTGGGCAAAATATCTTTGTTTTTAGTGCAGAAAACTCATCATCTATTTCTGCCTAACATTCAAAGGGAGATAGATTACTTAATTGCTTTTTATTTCAGAACTGGCCAGCCCTAAATTTAAGTATTCTTGAGGTACTTTTCTTGATCATATTTTTGAAACGACGTTCATCTGTGTACTTGCTGATGCTTGATTATCATCTAAATGTTGCTTACGCCTGGTTATAAATTTTTATATATGTTTCTGAATAAATCTTCTGTCATGAATATTCAGTACAGTGAATTGCAATTAACACGAAAACATAGACATTCAGATTGATTCGATAGCATAAAAAAACCCGACTTGAATAAGATTTCTAAGAATTGAAACTGACGTTATCAAACATTCCTCTATTTATGTGAAAATATATGCAATCAATTATCAGATTATTTTTCACTGCTTCTGTTTCCAGATATAGAGCCAGTGGCACAACAACTATTACTTCTGTTTTCCTTTTCTGTTGGTTTGTCGTACATTTAGATAAGAACAATGCATACCTCTGTGCAAAGTTTTGTTTGATGTTTTCGTTTATCTTCCCAATTATCTTTTATCAAACAACAAATGATACATAGATAAATGCATTCTTTAAAGATATTTTTTTGTATTATTTTTCCAAGAAATATGTTACATTTATTTTAAATTTGATTTGCTTGCCATTCCACAGTTACATTTTACGCAAGCACTTATTCAACCGAGTGGACATTTGAACTCAAAACTGAACAACTACACATTCTGAGCAAACACCAAAATCATTCAGATGTATGAATTAAATCCTCGAACAATTAAACCACCAAAATCATTCAGTGGTAGGAATTAGATCCTTAAACTATTTAACCACCAAAAATTCAGTGGTTTGAATCAAATCCTCGAACTATTTAACTACCAAAATCATTCTCTCTCAGAGAGGTATGAATTAAATCCTCGAACTATTAAACCGCCAAAATCATTCAGTGATATAAATTAGATCCTTAAACTATTTAACCGTCAAACACATTCAAGGGTATGAATTAAATCCTCGAACTATTTAACTACCAAAATCATTCTCTCTCAGAGAGGTATGAATTAAATCCTCGAACTATTAAACCACCAAAATCATTCAGTGATATAAATTAGATCCTTAAACTATTTAACCGTCAAAAACATTCAAGGGTATGAATTAAATCCTTGAACTATTTAACCACCAAAATCATTTAGAGGTATGAATTAAATCCTTGAACTACTGAACCACGTCAAAAACATTCAGGGTATGAATTAAATTTCCGAACTATTTAACCGACAAAACATTCAGAGGTAGGAATTAAATCCTCAAACTATTTAACCGAAAGATCAACAATTTAATTAGGCTCAATTCTTAGAGACATTAACCATGAAATGTTTAAAAACATTTCGTTTTTTGCAAGTACCTTTTCCCAATAGTGAATGTAAAAAACACAAATTGCATTCTTTTACTGAGTCTTGAATTTTAAGCAGATCAGCATGATGTAAATTGAAAATTTCCCTTATTTCAAATTTTGAAATACTAGTCTGAATTTATTTGTATTCAGTGGGGTGCTTGAGAACTCCTTAACAGTGTTGATCAACCAACACTTTTGATATAGAAAAAATTCATTGCCAATGTTAAAATTAAAACATACGAACAAGTATTTCAGATTTAATTGAGAACTCATACTAATAAGCCCTATTTCTGCACTACAGAAAATATTTTGAAATGGTCATTTGAGGAAGAAAATCTAGAATTAACAAGCAAAGGCTTCTCTGAATCACAATACTTGTTGGAAAATTCTAGTATTTTCCAACCAACACTTTTGATATCGTTAAATTCATTGCCAATGTTAAAATTGAAACAGACGAACAAGTATTTCAGACTTAATTGAAAACTCATACTAATTAGCTCCATTCTTGCACAACAGAAAATATTTTGAAATGATCATTTGAGGAAGAAAATCTAGAATTAACAAGCAAAGGCTTCTCTGAATCACAATACTTGTTGGAAAAATTCTAGTATTTTCACAAAGAAGAAGAATTTGTAAAAAATAAGTTCGAAATCACTTTTTAGAGAGAAAAAATTCTACGAGTATTACTTGA
>CM075860.1:11644329-11659329 GCA_037975125.1 Latrodectus hesperus | reverse complement strand
CTAATGGCGGCTTCGAGAAGGATTTTTTGGCCCCATCCTCCATACAGTTCAGATTATGCTCACTTTTGAGTTTTTTTTTATTTTTTATCCGCTCTCTTCATTCGATATTTTAAAGTGGATGCGACGAAGGGATCAGAGAAAAGTTTGTCGTTTTTTGGGTTTGAGGTCAGATACCTCGTTTTGCGTCCTTTCTTGCCTCCCCCGGACACCTCCTCCTCTACCACCCCCTTTTCGCGATTGAGAAAAGTCGTTTTCATGGGTGAAGCTGATGAATTTATGTGTGTGATATTTATGTGCTAGAACTAGCGTTTCCTCGCATTCACACAGATTATAGTAGATAAAAACTGCCTCCAAATAAAAATTCAAGTCACAGCGTAAATAAAATTCGAAATTTTATCTTAAAAATAAGAAAAAGCCTTGAAAATTCAGTTTTAAATTTGCTTAAAACATTTAAAAATTGTGAAATATATAAGGATAAATATTATAATAAATATTCATTATGGATAAATAAATATTTTTTGTGCATTGAATACATCGACATGTATTCGAAATTAAGCCCTCTCTGTTCATAAAAATCGTTACAGTCATTATTATTTTTGCAATATCCCTTTATTTCATCTTTAAAAAGCGATCAAGCGATTTTTAAAGGCTAACAAATCAACATTTGCTCCAGTCTTTCCTATTCCCCGTAACAGTAGTAATTTATTGAATTTACACGATCAAATATTTGACGATAACCATCTTGACTCAACTCTGCATTTGTATTTTTAATATGTACTGTTCGAAGATTGGAAGGCCAGGGAACTAATGGGAACATAGCCAATTTTCTATAGGCACTCGTAATAAATAAATTAATTACAATTGTAATAATAAATAATTTATATCGTATGTAAAGACAGCAGTTTTGTTGTAATTATGGTCACTAAAAGATAATTATAGTGACCATAATGGTTTATACACTTTAAATGCTCCATACTGAGCTCACCGATGACTAGTGGTAGGACAGCTCTCTTCATTTCAAAAGGTTTCCGGTTCGATCCCAGCCACTGTTGTACAATGGGCGATAGATATCGCATTTTTGTCTTCTGCCGGTACACCTTTCAGGGTGTGATCTGCGTGACCTGGTTGGTTAGGACGCCGTTCTCATTATCCGAAAGTAGTGAGTTCGAATCCCGGCTTAACCGCAGATAAGTAGCGCTCGCTAATGATGGCTGCGGCACATTAAATGAATCATGGTCGCAATGTCCTCCAAGTGAAATGATACCTCTGAGGGTGGCAGGCCAAGTATTGGAGGTCTTCTGCTCGGTCCCTGCTTCAAAGTTACGAAGACTTTATCCGGTTCCTTCTGTCTAAATGAAAGAGCCCAACTCGGAGCTAGGTACAGGGAAATATGCTGGTGCAATCACAACAACATCTTTCAGGGTGTGTGCTTGAGAGTTTTCTTCCCGATTCTTTCTTTCCGATAGATGCAGACATACGCGACGGAGCACCTGGTCTATGCCTTAGGTTATCAGGTCCACCACTTAATACACCTGGTTGCGACATAAATGTCAAGAATTTTGAAAACAGAATTACGGTATTGTATTTCAGTAGATCTCATAAGTTCGAAACAAAATAAATTTGTCATAAATAAAAATATCATAAACAAAATATTTAGAGAATTTCCATAATGGGAGATGACACTAGGTAGATTCTTCTTTTTCTTCATTGGCCTGACAGCCTAGGGTGGGCCTTTGCCTTCCTCAGAAGTGCATACCAGGACCCCCTATTTTTGGACAAGGTCATCCAGTTTGTCACTTTTAGTGTTTTTAGGTCGTCTTCAAGGCAGTCATGCCATCGGAGTTTCGGTCGTCCTCTTCTTCTGGTGCCCATGGGGCGAATCAAGACAATTTTTTTTGTCACCCGATTGTCGTTTATTCGGCTCAAATGTCCTGCCCATTTTAATCTCTGTATTGAGATAAATTTAACACTATCTGGTTCTTTATATAGTATATAGAGCTCAGAATTAGTTCCTCTTCGCCATGTATTCTCACATTTTATTCCACCAAAGATGCTTCTTAAAGTTTTTCTTTCGAAAATGGAGATGGTTTCTTTGTCCTTCTCAGTCAATGTCCACGTCTCAGATGAGTAAGTGAGAATAGGCCGAATCAAGCATTTGTATATCAAAATATTTGTTTTTCGACTGACGAAAGTAGATTTTAGGTACTTTTTAATCCGAAAAAGCCTCGGTTAGCAGCTGCAACCCTGCTGCGGATCTCAGGTGCGATGTCGTTGGATGCATTCAATTCAGATCTCAAATATTTAAAGTTGTGAACAGTATCAAACTTGTAGTTTCCTACCTCTAGACAGGGAGTGCTAGATTTTTCGGTGGTCAACACGAGGTAAATATTGCACTAAATATTGTAAAAATAGGTTATTCCTAAAAATTTCAAGTAACCTTGGTTATGAAAATCTATATTAGTTACCTTGTTCTTTGGTTATGACATCACATAAGCAGACTATAGCGTATATATATAAAATATAATTATGTTTATGTAGAAGAGCAAATATAAATGCGACAGAGAGAGATTTACAATATTTATACATCTATAAAACTCATGCTTTAACTGTATTATGTAACACTGTATTTTTCACAATACCAAGGTTTGCATTGTTTGTACGCAGATAATTAAATTTACAATATGCATGAATGGGGTATGAAATTGAACAATTAACATTTGCAGTGGGTGATAAACTGTAGAATATTTAAAGTATTACAGATTGCAAGCAGCTGATTCAGTTAACATTTTGTGGTATGTTAGTCTACACATTGTAGTTATCATGATTATGAAAATTATTGAACAAAAAATATATTTATAAAATAAATAGTAAAACTGTTTCAAAAAGCCAAAAAATAAGATAACAAAGTATATTTACAGACTTTCTAACGTTAAAAGAAATAATATTGGAAAACTATTGAACTAAGATAGCATCGATACGCAAATACGGTCTATTATCTGTAAAAAGTCTCACAGGAAAGTTATTATCGTCTTCTTCTTTCTTCTTCTTCTTAGAGTTGGGTATGTATTATATTGGGCACCTCTGCTTTTATCAGCATTTTGTACCATTAACTCCAAGCCCAATGTTTCCCAGTTCCAGTTGCTCGGGTCACCCACTTTATTAATAAAGTCCGATAACCCTTTAATTAGGTGTAACTCTCTAGTATGGATGATGCCTAAAGAAGTTAATCTAGGGAGGGCAAGAGCCTCACATTCGTAAATGATATGCTCTGCCGTTTCCTCTTGCGTATGTCATTTCCTGCAGATAGGGTCTTGCTGAAACAGTCCCATTTTATGGAAGTGTTTTCTGAAATAGTAGTGCCCAGTTATGAAGCCTACGATGAAACGTATCTTCTGCCTAGAACATCTTAGAATTTCAGAGGCAATCCTCGCTGATGATCCACAGATCATACTTTTAGCGTGGGTTTGACCAGGAGTGTTGAGCCAAGCTTCATACATCTTCCGTTTTTCCCATCTGAGAACATTGGTTTTTGCGGTCTTCAAATGGATCTCACAAAAAGGTTCTGCACCGATGGGAGCAAAAGACGATCCTTGTTTAGCAAGTTCATCAGCCCTTTCATTACTATCGACACCTTTGTGCCCTGGCACCCATACAAGGATCACCTTGTTTCTAGTAGCCAATTTTGTAAGAAGGTTTCTACATTCCAAAATCATTTTAGATTTGATTTCGAAAGAAAACTGAGCGCTTTTAAAGCGGCTTGACTGTCACTAAAAATGAGAATCCGCTTACGTCTTTCCCTGCTTTCTAAAAGGAATGTACAATGAGAAATATAGTACGATTAATACATCAGGACCTGTTGAATTTAGTACAGATACTAAACAAGATAGGGGACAGCTGTAAATTTGAAAAATTTTCCGTGACATACCTTCACAAATGCTTCCTCCAGGAAACAAATACAATTTTAATATATCTCTGCTCAACAGCGGTTGGGATCGAACCCACTGCTTTCCACTCAACACAACGTTTTTGTTGTTGCGCTAGTATACTTCCCAGTATCTACCCCTACGTTGGGCTCTACCAGTTAGTAGAGGCAGCCACTTGGGAGTTGTAGCGTAATTTTCTCAAAGTAATGCCAAATTTTGATTCAAAGTGTTTTTTCAATCCAGCGAGAACTGCATGGGAATACGCTCTAAAGTAAGCTATACAAAATAACAACAAATGATAGTCACGACTAAAAACTACATTTTTTTATTCTAGTTTTTTGGGGGTTTAATCCGCTGAGCTAAAGGAAGAAATGGCCAAGTGTTCCCCCTAATTTAGAAGAAGAGATTAAGCGGAAGATATTTTAATACTTGACCTACCACCCCCAGAGGTATTATTTCCTCTAGAGAACATTGCGACCATGCACTATTTAATGTGGCCATCTACCTTTAGTGAACCGGATCTTCAGGGAAGCCAGGATTCGAACTCACTATCTTCCGATATTGAGAACAATATTCTAATAAACCAGGCCACCGCGGTCACACCACTGAAGGTTATGTCTATATAAATAATTGAATTTTTTAATATTTAAAATAAAAACTAAAAGAAAAACAATAGAGCAAGTAGATATGATTCTTTATATATAATAAACAGAATAATAATATGCTGCCCAACTAGTCTTGTGGTCAGCGTGTCTGACTGCTGATACGGAGGTATTGGGTTCGAATCCCGGTTCGGGAATAGATGTGCTTTCTCTCTCTATCTATCCTGTCTTTATCATTTCCTTGTATGAATGAGGTTTGAATGGTTGCCTACCCTATTAACGCGTCCCTATGGCATGTGTGTACTGAGGAAGTCGGACTCCACACCAAAATAGGGTTCAGTTGGAAAAGTGAACCAGCGCACCCTATATTGCCAGCCTGGCTGGCACACGACAACAACAACAGAATAATAATATACAACAAATAGATAAAGAAAATTTAAATTTTGAATAATTTAAACAAACATATAGAAGAAAAGGGAAATGGGAAAAGTACAATAAATCGAAGGAAATACAAACATGATTAGCTTTGTCAAGAGGTGTTTACCACGTGGGAAAAAATTATGAGTTTTCTGCGATGGCCTGAGACGAAATTCTAAATGATGCAATTACATCCCGAAACCATACAAAATTTTTTATCTCTTATTGAGAATAATAACCCTAAAGTAAATATAATGAAGTTAATCAGAATTGCCGGGATAAAGTATGAAATTAACAATTGCCAAAATGAAATATTAAATTCCAAACATACAAAATTAGATACTTGCATATGACGTCATTGGATGTTCAAGGCTTGGGAGACCCTTGTGTAGTTTATAGCTACGTTTTGCATATCTCTTATATATATATATATATATATATATATATATATATATATATATATATATATATATATATATATATATATATATCCGAAAAGTTTCACACATTTATGAGAGAATTGCTGTGCATTTACGTCACAGAAAATATTCCACTATATAACATGTCTTTTAATACAAGTGAAAAGACAAAAATGCATTCTAATGGTCACGATTTAAAGTTTTTTTATTTAAAGAAGACTTTTCGATAATTATGCATGGTTAATAAATCACAAATGCAATTATTTATTAAGCTATTTCAAAAATTCAATATGGATATAACGATTATTTTTAGTTATGAACATTTAATATATTATATCTCTGTGTTCCTTGAAACACATAAATACCTACAAGTATTAAGAAACTGATTTTTTTTTCTATTTATTTCACAGATAAAAAACAAAATAACATTTCAATCGGTTTATTAGAAATATCTATAATAGATATCATTTTACTTTATATTAATTGTCACGTTTTTTTGAGAAAGTGATATCGGCAAGTTACTGGACAAAGAAATGAAAAGAAATAAAACAATAAAAAAAGACACCCATTAATGAAAACGATTTCTAAAGAATATCGTTACAACAGCTTTTTTATGTTGTTGCCACACACTGAATTGTAATTAATGATACTTAAGCATCCTATTTACTGTATTTGACCCCTAAGTTCAAAGACTCCGTCGGAGAACAATCGCTATAAAGAGATTTGGGGGTGAGGGGTGAGGGAAAATGGCCACTGACTATCAAATAATTCGCCTTTTGTGAAAATAGCATTTATCGTATCGGATTTCGTTGCCAAAACACGTGTGATGATTAAATGATAAGGAGTCTGTTGATGACGAAACATACTTCCTATGTTTAGATTTTCGGTTTCAAAATGTTATCAAAACAGGCGATAGTTTTACTGTCATAAATATTATCTACAAATGTTGAAAGTAGATAAATTTACATGGAAGAATGTAAACTATCAGAATATAAATACCATAAAAATGTTACGTATGAAATTCGTTTGTTTCGTTTTTATGGATAACATAAAATAAAAGATAACAATTGAAAAATATAAAAATAAATATCGTTTGATATAAATCAAACGATATTTGGTTAAATCAAACGTTGATATAAATCAAACGATAAAGCAAATGATTGTCAAAACATTTTCACTAAATTAAAAATTTCTTAGAAATTTAGTTTTAATATGATAATTATTAGAATTAAATCATTATAAATAAATCTCACAAAATGAACGTCAAAATTAATGTGATCATTTGGTAACAAAATTATTTCATAAATTCCTTATTATAAATTTTTCGTATTTATGCTTCTAAAATAACAATCCTTATCATAATTTACATATAAATATCATAATGCTACATTTATAATTTAATAAATGTAAATATTGTTAGTTACATTTATTATTTAATAAATGTAAATAATAAATGTAATTAATAAATGAATACAATTTTAATTTTTATTTTCTAGTTATCAATGAAATGATTTCAGTTATAGTTATTAAAGCAGGCAAGAAGTTCTTCTGGATTCTGCTATTAATCATCTAAAATAGCTCAAAAGACAATTATAAAAGAAGATAACTCTCATTTAGATAACTTAAATCAAATATTATTTTTAAAAGAATTTTATTAAAAATTCTAAATAAATTATAATTGTTATTATTATTATTATTATTATTGAAAAGTTGACCACATAACGTAAAGAGTGTTTGGAATTATAGACTGAAGCACTCTTAGAATAATTCAAATAATAATTATTAAGAAATTAATTGTTTGGTAACATAAATAATTAATTTTGTTGAATCATTTAAAATAACTCAATGAAAATATTGAAAAATATGGCAAAAATTTTGGAGTTTTGAATGTAATTCACATACAATAACTTAAATGATAAATACTGAGAAAAATTTCATTTGGTAATAAACCATTGGTAATAAATGTAAATTTGTGGATGATAAGACTTCAGAAATAATATTGCATAGCATTTAAGATAACAACTTTAAATATAAAAAAATTAAGGATTAATTATTAAAAATTGGTAGATAATTTAATTTGATATTTCAAGAATATTCATTATAATGATAATTATTCATACACAAATAATTATTTTAAGAGATTTTAAGCGATCATATTTGTTAAATAATAAAAGATATAAAAGAACTAAATTATCCTTTTGTCATAATTTTATGAGTGTTAATTAAATTACAAAAGAAATGTTACTTTGCTAACGAAAAGAGATAATTACCCCTTTAAGTTGTTTAACATAATTTGAATTACTTGCCAAAGAAATTAAAAATTATTTAAATCATGATATTAAGAAATTACTTTTAAAATTACTAAAAAAATTTAATTTTTGAAAAAAATTAAATAAATAAAAAATTTACTGAAAAGAATAAAAAAATCGTGTCATGTTTTAAGCAGCTCGCTTAAAACTCCAAAATAAAAACATAGCTCTATTAATATATATTAACTATATCTAACTAAAATAAAAATTGTAAATAACATCTAATAGATTAATTTTAATTTTTAAAAATACAATTTCACTTAAAAAACATATTAGACAATGTAATTTTATGAGAAACGGAAACTGGATTTCTCAGAATAAAATTTCATTTCTTGGCTAAACATATACACCAGATTTTTATATGAAACTTTGAATTTATTTTACATTCTATGCGATCTCTATCCCATACATTCTCCCAACTTAAGAATATTGTAAGGACTTTGAAGCATCTGTAGTATGTGCTCATCACGGCCGAGTGACAGAACCTCACTTATCGGGGTCTCAAGTGCGATACCAGTAACTTAGGAGTTAATTTTGAGCTAATTAATTTCTGTTTTCGCATAAACATTTATTGAGCATTAATATTTTTAAAATTTTTGTTTCCTTTGAAAGCAATTCACATGAGATTTGAAGCAGAAAAAAGCTCTATGAATCGACCTACAGCTGTTGCCCGATATATATATATATATATATATATATATATATATATATATATATATATATATATATATATATATATATATATATATATATATATATATATATATATATATATATATATATATATATATATATATATATATATAAAGTGTGATCTTTTTTAAAGTGACAGTGTTTGGAGCACCCTGTAGCGCGATCTAATCGCCGGAATGGCACCAAACTTGGTATTCAGACTCATCAAGACAGGAAAAATGATTCCGTGAAAAAAATTTTAGTTCCAAAAATCGGCACCAGGTCATTTTGTGGCGCTTTACAATGTATAAAATATGAGAAAAGAGAAAAACTGAACACGTACAGTTGATTTATTTGTTTGTTTATAGCATTAACTTCCCCGGTGAGGAATTAGACCACATTCCATGTGAGCTCCGTTCTCAGAAATAACACCGTGCATTCTGCGTACAGCGTTCCCCACAGCCGAACGTAAGCTGTCACGAGGAATATCCCGCACTGTCTTCGTTATGTTGTCCTTTAGAATAGTCAAATTTGATACTCCACCAACATAAACGCACGTTCCGGTAACGTGGGAGGTATGGCCACTGGAGCTCATTTACTTCAGCTGAGATTATTTGTCGGAGCTGTCTACTAATTGCTTTTATAGCCCCTATTACTGGCACTGTCATCGAACAATATTTGCATTTTGCTTTGATGCCTGTGTTTTATGCTAATTCTCGTTATTGTAAACTACAGCAGCGCCACAAAATGCCCTAGTGGTGACCTTTAACTAAAACTTTTTTACGGAATTTTTTCCTCGTGTCTTGATTAGTCTAAATACCAAGTTCGGTGTCATTTTGGCTATTAGATCACGCTACAGGACGCTCCAAACACTGTCACTTTAAAAAATCCCCCTATATATATATATATATATATATATATATATATATATATATATATATATATATATATATATATATATATATATATATATATATATATGGTTTTACTATCACAGGAACAGTTTCTTTTGAGTGAAGACCAACCATGAAATCTGTAGCACGTCTGCTTGATAGGAGAGTTCAACCAAAAATAGCTTCAAGAAAACTTAAGTAACTTAACCCCCTCAGAAGGGCAAAGTATACTGGTCACTCATTCATTGAGAAGGGTGGCGCCAGATGACATCATCCGTCGGTTCAAAATTCGTTAACCGTATTTGTTAATGTACATTTTGGAATTCCACAATAGGGGTGGTGTAACTCATACATTTGTTAAAAGGGGCCATATATATATATATATATATATATATATATATATATATATATATATATATATATATATATATATATATATATATATATATATATATATATATATATATATATATATATATATATATATATATATATATATATATATATATATATATATATATATATATATATATATATATATATATATATATATATATATATATATATATATATATATATATATATATATATATATATATATATATATATATATATATATATATATATATATATATATATATATATATATATATATATATATATATATATATATATATATATATATATATATATATATATATATGTATATATATATATATATATGTATATATACATATATATATATATATATATATATATATATATATATATATATATATATATATATATATATATGTATATATATATATATATACATATATATATATATATATATATATATATATGTATATATATATATATATATATATATATATATATATATATATATATATATATATATATATATATATATATATATATATATATATATATATATATATATATATATATATATATATATATATATATATACAATAAAAAGGTACAAATTTCAGAACACGAAGAATAGAGAATTGCGTTTTCAAATACAAACACAATTGATTAGCAAATGAAATATTGTAGATGGACTGCTTCGATCCAGTTCGTTAAATGACTATCATCAAACAGCAAACAGGGAATTAATTCCCTACAAAGGAAGAACCTGACGAGAATGCCCAAAGAGGCTGCAGGGTCAAAGTTTCGGAACTTCAAATTCATTTCATATCAATCCCACTCCATTTATCACGAAGTGGGCGAATTAATATATGGAGCAATTGCGAGGGGGAGCTCCAATCAATTTTGGTCACAACCACCACGAAGAATGGTATTTAATAGAAGTCTAAGTATGCTGAAAAGAATAGTTTGCTTGACTTGTGGGGTGGAAAGAGAGGCAGAAGCAGTTTTTTAAATGAAGTAGCTGTCTGTTTTAAAAACTGTTACATCCATAGTGAAATAAAAGCTGCTTTTAATATTCAACAGTGCACTGTGGGCCCCCTTGGATTCTATTGTCTGCTGGTGATATGGGAACTAGTTAGGAAAAATTTGTACTTGGCATTCTGGATGTATGAAAATTAAAAATGGCTTTAAAGATAACACTCACCATTTTTGACCACCAACCAACTTGAAATGAGAAAAATAATTATAGCTATTAAAATTAATTCATATATAATATATTCTTATATTTTCAAATCTTCTCAATGTTTTAAAGATGCAAAATAAGTAAGGGTGATGTTATTCTTCATTTTTGATCAATGACAAAAAGTTTCCCTTTAATTATAGTCGTACTTACTGGGAAACAACTGAGGTTGACCCCTTAACTGTGACATATATTTCAGAAAAATGGACTAAAAATGGTAAATGTTTTTGAATGTTTAATTTCATTCTTTATATTATTATAAGAGTTAGAAAATGCCTATTTATTACAAATATAAAGTTTTAAATATAATAACTATATTTATAATTTTACATACACATAAAACATTGATTACACATACCTGCTATTCATATTGAGCAAATGAAACGAAATTTTGAAGCTAAATATAACTAGTATAATATAAAAACACGACAATATGATTTTCAATACATAAATTTTACAAATCTTTTACAATATGGTATATCCCAAAACAAGGTACTGTTCCAAAGCCTATATATTGCACTTTTTACAATAAACTCTTGTCTCATGCCTTATTCTCTTCCCTTGTTCATCGGTTTTACGACAGCATATAAAACACTGCCTGGTTGGAGTAGATTTTTTCCTCCATTGATGGGATGTGTTCTAGAAAGTGTCGACCTGTGAGGTGCAGTAAGCTTACACTAGGACGCCCTGGTCCTGGTAGTTGAATATTGGGTTTATTTAGTTCAACAATTGATTTTCTGAAGTTCATATTTTTCGCACCTCCTGCTGAAGAATGCAAAATAAAGGAGTTATTTATATAACGCCTGGTGTAAGAGATAGAAAAATATTTTCTAGTAATATTTTTACCTCCTTTTCTAGCAACCGGGAAGTCTCTAAGATGTTGATCGACTTTAACATCACCTCCCATAGTGTTGTTGTAGTCATGGACTACCTTCAGAACCAAAGTTGGAATTGGTAAAAAACTAGAACCACTTGTGTCATTTATTAGGAAAATAGGGAATTAAGTATCTTAAAGTAGAAATGAACTCAGCTCGGACTTCACAAATTGGGAACGTTAATTTTTCTTCTACCCGAACTGAGTTCGGGCATCACAAATACTGCACGCAGTAATTGCCCGAACTGAATTCGGGCGACACTGGCAAGGGGTTAATATTATTTTGTTTTTTATGTCAAACTGATTTTACATATTACATATTCACAATAATTGTTAGTATCTATATCCTTATGTCATGGATATTTTGAGTCATAGATATTCTGATCCAATGAAATTCTGAATCATGGAATTCCGAATCATGGATATTCTGAGTCATGTAAATTCGTATCATGTAAATTCTGAGTCATGAATATTCTGAGTCATGGAAATTCTGAATAACAAAATAGCAAATGAATTTACATATATATTTCAACTCATAATATAACAGACACTTGTTGTTAATTTATCGTAAATTCCTGTGAAAATAGATTTTTTTCTTGAATAGTGATTTCATTATGATATTTTAGGTTATGAAATATTAATCAGTTGTCTCCAATATTTAGACTATTAGTTCTCAAGGATGATATGATCCAGAGAGTTACGAAATGAGTTTAAAAGCTTAAAATTATAATTTGATTTTCAACAATCATATATATACATAAACAAATGTATATTTATTTTCTAATAGATTTCCTGGATAATGGTATCCGAATTCATGGCAAGTGAATTAGTAATCATCTCAATAATACTGTGCTTTCTCTTAATTAGTAATATTAATTAGTAATCTTAATTAGTAATACTAATTAGTAATACTGTGTATTAACAAGATATTGCTGATACATCGTTGATATCCTGACCCGCAGTATATGATCAGAGTCAGGATATCTACCATATCCTAATTCACAGTATTAACGAATGAATCTGCAATCGCATTTCCGCTTATAATGTGATACAAGTAATCTGATATGCATTGTTAATTTAATGTACACTCATTTCATTGTGGATGATTTGGATTGTAATTCTCTTATGAATGGGTTTGTTTTGGTAACTCACAACAATCATTTTTTGTACACGAGGACTACTTAGAAAAAGACGTATCAATGAAGCTGGATTTCGAACCTTTACAAACATCCAAAACCAAGATGGGACTGCTGAATTAAAGGTCAAGGCGCAATTCAGCCATCAATTTACCTACTGCATTGCGAAATATAAGTGATGACTCATTTTGATCTATTTTCATCAATAATCTATATTGCCATATCATAGATACCTTGAGTGATTAAGATAGCAAATAAATTCAATAATATTTTAACACGACTTTCAGCGGTCCTATATGTGGAGTATTAATTTAAAGTAAATATTCCTATTGTAATAAATATCTTCTGTTTCTGTTATTACATAAAGTTCAACAAAACATGCTGATCATTAATCATGAATATGCTAAACCAATAAGCGAGTAAAACATTCTAGAATTTCATCCAAAAATTGAGAAAATATATACGGACATCATTGAGTCACTTCTTCATTCTACTATCTAATGTGTGTGCTGAGTTAAAAAATCAGCATTTCTTGTAAGTGTCCAACTGCAAGAAAAGCAGATTGTAAGTCAGAAGTACTCCAGCGGAAGTCAGAAGAAAGCCCCTTGTGAAATGGAACAGCCCCCATGCGCTGAGTACCAAATCCTTCTTTGCGCTGAGATATCTGGTCAGTTGCTTACCTAGATCTTTCGATTTTCCGAGTCGAACGATTTGAAAGGCGAATACTTTAACTCTCACCCTCAGATCTTTGTCAGCTTCATCCAGTTTAGAGCCATAGAATACGATTGAGAAGAAAAGAATCCCACAAATGATGGAGAAAGAGCTCTGCTCAAAAGTTACGATAGAACCTTTGTAATTGAAGAAACCAAAGCTGTTGGCAAACAGTTGAAAAAGCTGAACGAAATGGGTAGTGCAGAGCCAAAAAGCTGAAGCAGACATACTGGATTCCATGAGAGTCGCTGATTGGTGTATGACGTCATAGTCATTCATGAACTCGTCGATGCATGTCTGAACACGTTCTTGAATGCTGCTCTCGAGTCGACATACCGATCGCTTCAACAACCAAGACAGCATTAGGCAATGTGATATGTAGTGTGTTGTCAGTAACGCAGCCACCCAAACAATAAAAAGTCTAATAGCTGAAAAATAAATAGCAAGGGTTATTTCTTTCAGGGGCGAAGAGAGGGTGACGTCACTGTAGTAACTCAATTCCACCAACCAAACGTCAGCAATTGTAGGATACATAGAGAACAAGTAGACTATTGATGCCAGTATTAAAACAGAAATTGAGAATAAAGCTAGTAACGATATATTAACAGCTCTGTTGCATTTCTTTGTTAAAGTTCTGTAGTATGTCCCAAAGTGTAGGTACTCCACATTCAGCTGCTTGACTTGATACCTTCTTGTATAGATCGAAAACCAGGCAGCCCAAAGGGATAATCGCCATAAAATCCTGCCCAAGAAGACTTTTTGCCGCTGAAAAGATCCAGTGTTGATGAGGTCCATGATATATTTCGCTGAAGGAATGGCGATGCTTGCATGAAACCAGATCAGAAACAATTTTTGCAAAATAATGTAAATTCTATTGGATTTTTTGGTATTTGGTACCCCAAAAATAAACATCACATGAAGAAGAAAGCATGATTTAAGCATTTTCTTGAACAAATACCTTTTCATATTGATATTTATTTTTCCCTTTTGACCTACACAATTTATTATTTAAATTTAATGTTTTGAGCATGATTCTGTAAAAGTAATTTTCGTTATTGCGACCGAAAAACATTTCTCAATACATCGATAACTTTCTAATTTAGAATAACATCTAAAGTGAGATATTGATTTTTCGATTTCTTGTAATAAATTATTTAAATGGAAAATAATTACCGCTTTTTCGATCAATTTTCTAATGAAACTTAAATTTCTTCTTTCGTTTATAAGGATAAACTTTGGCACCGCAAAAGGACCAGATTGAATAAAGTTTTTTTATTATAAAATATTTGTTTTTTTAAAATTCAGAACTATCAAATTAGGCAAGAGAATCACAAGCCACAACAAAGCCATAAACTGGTACTCATTTATCATACCTGGTGCGCACTTGTAACTCAAATTGGTCATGGAGGCGAGTTGCATTACCCATATT
>CM075860.1:11576829-11639329 GCA_037975125.1 Latrodectus hesperus | reverse complement strand
CTTTTCCGAGAAAATTTCAAAATCAAATATTTTTCTTCAGGTGTTACATGTTTTTGGGATACCAAGTCTCCGTAAAACGACTGAAAATAAACTTTGCCGTATTTTCCAAATACTATTTGCCTTATGGCTGCTTGTCAGCGTGTTAATATACAACGTCAAAAGTGGAATAGATCTAATCACAAATCCCTCCCTACAAAGCAAAAAGGTGTTCCTAGGTAGAATACTATGGCGAATATCAGTATGGGCCTGTTGGTGTTCACTCATCTTGAAAAGACACCAGGTGCGACACCTGGTGGAAAAATTCTCCAACACTGAAAAATCGCATAAACTTTTGTTGAAAAAATGCAACAATCTGCAAAACATATCGATGATTTGTTTGTTTGCAATTTCTTTTCTATTGTTGGCAACGGCAATCACCCTGTTTAGTTTGAATCCGGAAACTGCGGACGTTTGGTTAGTGGAAATGAGCTATTACAGAAAAGTCAAGTTTCAATCTCCAGTGAAAGAGTTCATCATTGGAGTTTATTATTTATCAACAAGAATTCAGATTATTTTCGTCGCAACAGCACTGACCATTCTATACTTATCGTGCTGTGCAATGTTGACTTGGCTGTTGCGCAACTTGATCCATTGTCTCGAGTGCGACAGGCAAAGTTGCTTTCCAAAAAGGATCAAGACGTTTATGAAAGCATACGATGTCGTGCATGGATCAGCAATCTTTGCCGAATCAACTTTATCTACAACAGCTTTCTGGCTCTGTACTTCCCACTTTATACAGCTTTTCCAAGTGTTCGCCAACACTCTTGGGCTCGTCACGTACATGGATGTGATAATAGAATTCGAACAGACTACGTTCTCCATCTTGTGTGGGGTGATGTACTTCATGATCACCCTCTTTGCTTCTAAAGTGCACCAGGCAGACCAGGACCTTAGAATCAAGGCTAAAGGGATCTCATATGATGCCATGCAGGAAAAAAAATCTAAAGAGGTCGGAGAGCAACTAATCAGATACCTGGACGGGAAGCAGAAACTGGTGTTCAGTGCATGGGGTCTTTTCCATTTCACCCGGAAATTTCTCCTGACATCTGCTGGAGTTTTACTCACCTATAATCTCCTCTTCTTACAACTGGATACTTATAAAGATAATTAATCTTTTTTTTTATGATATCATATGCTTATATGTAAAATAAGAATTTGAGAATTAGGGCAGGAAATGTTTTCATTCGTGAATATTTTGTATAAATTATCTAAAGATTTATTATAAGTGACGTTATAAAATTTTTAATCTAAATTAGAATCTTACTCTCAAGTTTTGTGAAGAACAATTTAAAATGTGCGATTTCAATAAATTGCTTTAAATTATTGCGATGCGTTTCCGATTTGTGAGTTCTACCGAACGAACTCGTCAAAAAGAGCCTTTCATTACGTTATTTGAACCACGATCAAATGACGAGGTCGACACCTGAGTTGAACCTCTTCCCTCCGCACCATACAAGTAAAGGGAGATTGGATCCTATGGAAATTGATTCGTTTCCGATTTCTGAGTTCTATCTATTGAAACCGCATAAAAGCCCTTAAATACGTTATTTGAACCACTATCAAATGACGAGGTCAACACCTGAGTTGACCCTCTTCCCTCCGCACCATAATACACAAGTAAAGGAAGATTGGATCCTATGGAAATTGATTCGTTTCCGATTTCTGAGTTCTACCTATTGGAACCGCATAAAAGCTTTTAAATACGTTATTTGAACCACGATCAAATGACGAGGTCGACACCTGAGTTGACCCTCTTCTCTCTGCACCGTGGCACACAAGTAAAGGGAGATTGGATCCAATCTAACGTTTAACGTTCACGAGCGTCTCAGCGCGACAGTTTTTGACTGGGTTGAGTATTGAACCTGCTACCTAACGATTATGAGAGTCATTAAATAAATGTAGTCTCATTTCAACTGTTAGTATGCATGTGCTTAATAGTAGTAACTAAATATTGCAGATAATATGTTATTTTATTAAATTATATATCCTGATATATTTATTTTAAACTGTTAATATTAATGCTTATATTAGTTTTAGTATGGGAGAATTTAATGATCGGAAAATAAAAGTTGTATTTTTCTCCCAATATATTGAGTTTAAGAACTAATAATTAAAAAAAATTGATGACTGAAAAGCATTTTGAATAGTAATAAAAGTTATATAACCATTATAATATAATCCAAAAAAAGTAATTATTTATATTATATGAAAAGAAATATATCAACATATAATTTTTATTTCCTGAAGCAAATAATCTTTTGTGCTAATTCATCATACCCAAGTATCAATTTATATAATAGAAATTATACATTTTCTATTGATTTCAAGAACTTAGTACCTCAGGAAAAAAAAACTATAGACAAGCAAGCGGAAATAATATTTTATCTTTACTTTTAAAGGAAAAAAATATCAGATGCTGATCGCAGATGTAGGTAAAGAATTCAACAGCTCATGAGTTCGATTCATATATCATGCATGGATGTTTTTATTGCTTCGTAATCCACCTTTAAGCCTTAAGTGTCTATAGAAAGAGACACTCCATGAACAATCATAAATAAATCTAATATTCAAAAAATAAAATTAAGTTGTAAATCTTTGTCTTCTACAGGTTGATGAAACTGAATTGAGTTCAAAGCATGCTTGGGAAATAAATACTGGTGACTTCGCGCTAGGCTGCCAGCTAACCAGGGTGTATACGGAGCACTTACGGCTCTCGGTGAATCGAATAATCGAAATGGTCACTGTTAGCCTTGACCCTTGCAAGATTTAATGCCTATAGTTCGTTTATAAATCTTTATTTAATTTTAAAGCAAAAACTGCAAGTAAATGTTTTAAAATCAAATTATATTTGTCTAAAACTTGATTGGAGGCGGTTAATAAAAAATCATAGTTTCCAACAGGCTAAGATGTTTTTCAGTGATCCAAAAGAGGATTGATTGCGTATTGTCATTATCTTCCAAGATAAATTTTTCTCAGCCAAACGAACTTACTCTAAACAAATTTAAATGGTGGTCAAAAATGGCATCCCATCACAGGTTTGGTCTTTTCCCTCAGAAATCTTCGGATTTAATGTGTGCTGCGAACACAGGCGCCCCAAAAGATCGCTACCGCCCAATTTTTGTCTATTAATCTCTCTTAATGGCGCCATAATACCCTACGATTAGACCGATTCCGATTGTTTTTTCCTTTTTTTTCTGTTTCGATTCTTTCCTTCTCGTCTGAGATAATACAATCTAACTAGGCAATTTTGATTGGTGATTTTTTTTTTTCGTATAGGAAGAAAAAGTCAATAATCCAAAATAGACGAAAGAAATATAGTCCGGATATAAGTTTAAAAAGTGAAGAATTGAGAGATAACTCAGCAAAAAAAATTCTTAAAAATTTTCAAATGGTGTCTTTGCATAGGAAAAATCACTGAAATTATGTAGAAGACCTACAATTTCTAATTTTCAAATCTTAAAGAAGATCCGAGTCTTGAAATAGCACGCGCGATTGACTTTTCCAAATTATTTAGTAAAATTGGTTTGTTCATCTTACAGAAGAGGAAATATTAGCAAATGGAAGACTCGTTCTAACTAAAATCTAAACTCCATGCACGACTGCCCATGTGGACCAAGGCCTACAGTGCCCATAGCTGTTCTCATGACCGAGGGCCCTGGGGTACGAAGCATATGTCCCAGTTAGGTGGTCAGCCAAACGTGAAACCCCCAGTGTTTAGTTCCCAAGCATGCTTGGTACTTAGCTCATCGACCCACTGAAGGGATAAAAGGCTGAGTCACCCTTACCCAGCCCGAGGATCGAACCTCGGACCTGTGTCATGGGAGCGTGAAACGCTGCCACTAAGCCACCGGGCTTCGACTCGTTCTAACAGCTACGAATTTTAATGGATTCCAAATCATCAAAAGTATTCAAATGCAAGGTGTTAACAGAGTGAGGCTAAGGCAAAGGCATAAGGGGCAATTGCCCCGGGCCCCCACATTAGAAGTGGGCCGAAATCGAATAGGATCGTTTGCGAAATCAAATAGAATGTTCTTATAAAGCAGAGGAGGCATCCAACTAAGCCCCGCGTCCAATTAACCTGAGCAGAGCCTGAATAAGGTAGGGGAATAAGGGACAGTTGCTCCGGGGGCCTTCATGTAAACTCCCCCACTCCGTAATTGAATAGAAGATTTATTTTACGTTGTCAATTAAATAGAATTGTTTGCCAAATTGAATAGAAAATTTGTTGGTGTGAAGCAGAGAAAGTTCGTAAAGAAAATTTTGTCCAATTTGATTGGGGTTCGAACCTACTAAGCTATTTAAAGGAAGTTGAAAACGCTTATCAATCAGTACGCTTATTATGACTAAATAACAATAGTGGCTTGAAATTTACATTTTAAGATATGCCCTATTCGTATATAACATAACTAGTTCCTAAATGCTTAATTTGAAATAGAAACGATACTTTTAAGAGTAAGACTATTCAATATTTTATTTCGATAAACATTCTACTTAATACTTAATATAAATATATTCATACTGTTCTCCAATTTCATACGCACTATATGTATTCAAATAAATTCGTAAATCTAATGTTCCGTTCATTATTAGACTCTTCAATTAAAATACAAATATATTCATACAGTTCTCCAATTTCATACGCCCTATATGTATTCAAATGTATTCGTAAATTGAATGTTCCGTTCATTATTAGAGTATTCAATTAAAATACAAATATATTTGTACTGTTCTCCAATTTCATACGCACTATATGTATTCAAATAAATTCGTAAATCTAATGTTCCGTTCATTATTAGACTATTCAATTAAAATACAAATATATTCATACAGTTCTCCAATTTCATACGCCCTATATGTATTCAAATGTATTCGTAAATTGAATGTTCCGTTCATTATTAGAGTATTCAATTAAAATACAAATATATTCGTACTGTTCTCCAATTTCATACGCACTATATGTATTCAAATAAATTCGTAAATCGAATGTTCCGTTCATTATTAGACTATTCAATTAAAATACAAACATATTCATACAGTTCTCCAATTTCATACGCCCTATATGTATTCAAATGTATTCGTAAATTGAATGTTCCGTTCATTATTAGAGTATTCAATTAAAATACAAATATATTCGTACTGTTCTCCAATTTCATACGCACTATATGTATTCAAATAAATTCGTAAATCGAATGTTCCGTTCATTATTAGACTATTCAATTAAAATACAAATATATTCATGCAGTTTTCCAATTTCATACGCACTATATGTATTCAAATGTATTCGTAAATCGAATGTTCCGTTCATTATTAGAGTATTCAATTAAAATACAAATATATTCATACAGTTCTCCAATTTCATACACACTATATGTATTCAAATGTATTCGTAAATCGAATGTTCCGTTCATTATTAGAGTATTCAATTAAAATACAAATATTCAGTTTTATACTAAATTTAAATACATATGTTCCATTTCATTTTTATAATGCAAATATATTCATACAATTCTTCAATTTAATTTACAATATATGTGTGAAATTTTATGTATGTGTGTGCATGTAGTGAACATTTCATTCATTATAAATTTATTGAATACAAATACAACATTCAATATAATTTTCAATAATCCTTAATTTAAATACACATAACCGATTTAATGCATAGTACAGGCATTTAATTATTGTTGTAGTTATTCAGTTTAAATGCTCTAACTTACCTTTCAAATAAAATTAAAATTGTAATGCAAGTTTTAAACTTCAAATACACAATTAATATTAATTGAAAATTTAATTCTTCACATAGTATTTAATTAAAATGTGACGCTTCTCTCAGTTTAATTCACAAAATGAGATTCTACATTAATTTATTCTTCAAGTGTGATAAAAAAAATATAAATAATCTATTTATTTTGTGATATTAATTACAGAAAATTTATTGTAATAAAAAATATGTGAATATTCTACTTATTTTTTATATTAATTACAAAAACTCAGTCGTACTAATTAGATAAAATTAAAGTTGATAAAAATATGAGTAACCTATTTATTTAATGACATTAATTAGATTTTCTAATTCGATATGAAAGACGTTCTAAATTGCAAAAATGACATAGAACTTTTTTATTTTTTCATTTTAATTAATAAAAAATATATGAATAAATTTAATTAATAAGTAAAGCTGTAAGAAAACAATTAATTAAAAAAGTATATTATGTATAAATAGATAATATTTATAATTATTTTAAAGGTGAAATGTAGCAATTTTAGAGTCACTTTTGCACTCATAATTCAATTAAATTTTGTGTATTTCACTCTTAATATTTGAATTCCTGCTGGTGATTACAAAAATGATGAAAATTGCTATCAGAAGAAATATTTGAGATAAGCGTAATTACTTTTCTATTTATTATTTAAGAAGCATTATATCAAAATATAACGGATGAGCATAATAAAGCATAAGTTGAATACACCGGTATGTTATATAGTGAATATATAAGCCTATATATGTGAAATATATTTTAATTTGGACAGTGACACAAAAAGATGAAAATGGCTCTTGTAATCTTTGAGCGGCAGATATTCAGAGCGATTTTTGAAGGTATACAAGAGTTGGTGGCTTAAATTCAGAGCTCTAGCGTACTTTCAGAGAATCTGCCATCCGAAAATGGACTGGTCATGTTATTAGACATGTTATTAGAACCAAGAACATCCATACAGAAAATATTCTTGACCAGACCCTCTGAAACAAAGAGCTGGGGAACGAGCCAATTTCAAATGGGCTGACTGCCTAAAAAGGGATATCGCCAATGTAAGAGTGACCATGACCAAAAATAGAGAGTCCTGGGGAAAAATTCTTGAGAATACCCAGGGTATGCCCCTGGGGAAAGAAGGACATTGTATTTTATTTACATAAATAAAATCCTTCTACTGTCACTCCACATAATTTTTGTCTAGAAAATTAAGTGAAAACAGATGTAAAAATTCGTGATGAAACATATCAATATCTTACTATATAAAGTTACTATATCAATATCTTACTACAAAACTTACAATATAAAGTTACTATATCAATATCTTACTACAAAACTTACTATATCAATATCTTACTACAAAACTTACAATATAAAGTTACTATATCAATATCTTACTACAAAACTTACAATATAAAGTTACTATATCCATATCTTACTACAAAACTTACTATATAAACTTACTATATCAATATCTTACAACAAAACTTACTATATCAATATCTTACTACAAAACTTACAATATAAATATCGTATAACAAAACTTACTATATCAATATCTTACTACAATACTTACTATATAAAGTTGCTTATGCTCAGATCCAAGCCACTCTAGCTATGTAGCAACAGTGTGCGGTATGTAAAAACGGCTTATAAAGTCAACACGGAAAATAAAATGCAATTTATTAAATATGATCACTCCCCTGCACTGTAGGTACTGAAAGTGTCCTCCATCCATTTCTCTACATACGTGAGCAACCTTGATGAGATTTGTATATAATATTGTCAGCTCATGTGTTGGGATGCTATTGATGACATTCTGGAGCCAGATCTTGATTGTGTGTCGATTTGTTTGGTATATTCCTCCCTTTAACAATCTGCAGTAGTTGTTGTTGAGTCCAATCCTTCAGGATGTAGCGGCAGCTAGATCAAATCCATGATTCCATGCATACCCAGCAAAGTCAAGCACCAGGAGAGGGCTGTTGCGAACATCCTCTAAAGTGAGCCCCAAGCAAGCGAGAATATGATGCGGGGAAGCCGGCAGCAGATGGCACTTGGGACACGCTTGGAAAGACTTTACGGCCGGAATCAAAGGACAGGCATTTCAGATGCCCACTGAAAAGTCTTGTGATAGCCTTTTTATCCTGTCTGCCAGCATCAAAATGTAATGCATCTGCAGTAGTAAAAATCCCAGATGGACAGGTTAAGTGACCGAAGACGACTTTGGTGATCGTCTTCTCAGTACTAAACACCTCATGCACACGGGGGTATGATCTGATCGGCGGCATGCTGCACCTCCCTGCAAAAAGTAATGTAACTGAAGATTCTCTTCTGGGGTAAGTTTGAAAAAAACTCATATAGGGTTTCCAAATCGAATTCATTTTTCACTGTCATCTCGTAGAAAATATGGCTTCACAAAAAAGATTTTGCTGTCAAAATCGTAGTGTACGAATATAATCAAGTGATTGTAAAAAAACGCAATGTTCTATAATATTCAGGTTTTAAGAGCAGTACTCTGTATTTACCTTCTTCTAAAATTATTATTTGTGCGTAACTACTGTGGGTAAAGAACACATTCTGGAAGATATGCGTTATATCAGGCATCTTCATTTTATACTTTTATTGTATTTTTGTTTTAAGCAAAGATTTTTTTCTCCATTTCAGAAATAAGTATTGCTATCTCTCACAACAGCGAACGTATTCATGTTTTTTGCTGCGTATTGCTCTGTCAACAATGCTGTGAAATGCGAATGAAAAGAACCCCGGCCTCAGTATTAAATAAATTCGTAATAAAAGGAAATTTCAAGCACTTCTTGTTTGATTTATTATTAGCTAACATTGGTTAGGAAGCCAGAGGCTCGATCCGGTCCGAAGCTCTTCCTCGGTCAAAGCCGATTCAACCTTATATCCCTTCAGTGGGTCGATAAAACTGAGTACCAAGCATGCTTGATAACCAAATACTGGAATTTTCGCGTCAGGCTGACCACTTAACCGGGACATCTGCCCTACACCCTCCAGAGCCCTTGGTCAGGGAAACAGATACTGGCACCGTAGGCCTTGGAACACATATGAGCAATCTTGCCAAGAGGTCACTTCTGGAAGTTTCTGGTCACTTCTGGTTGGTCACTTCTGGAGTTTTATGTTAATCTTATTCATTCATTCATTGTCGTGTGCCAGCTAGGCAGTCATTATACGATGTGCGCTGCTCCACTTTTCCAATTGAACCCTATTTTGGTGTGGAGTCCGACTTCCTCAGTACACACATGCCATAGGTACCCGTTTATAGGGTAGGCAACCCTTCACATCTCATTCATTCAAGGACATGACAAAGACAGGATAGATAGAGAGAAAGTACATCCATACCCGAACCGGGATTCGAATCCAGGATCTTCCTAATCCGTAATCAGGCACGCTCGACAACTAGACAAGTTGGTCGGTATGTTAATCTTATAAACAATCCTTTAGTTTCAAAGAGAGAATAAATGTATGCTAAATATATTAGTCTCTTACTTTTCGTAAAAGTGAAGGCATTTATTTACGAAAAGTAATAGACTGAGTACTGTTCGCAACACATTTTTATACATTATTATTTATTAGACAGATAAATATTATCAGAGTTATTAGATAAATTTTAGATATTTATATGTAAATATTATATATTTATTCTTTAATCATAGTTTTCAATTTCAGAAAAGGTAAATTTGGGACAGAAAATATGGTTAGAAAATTAGAGAGATTAGTAACGCTGAGTTTATGGGATGTGTCACTTTGGCGCATTTTAAACTTTTTAAGGAAAATTGCAGAAAATGTTCCCATTTTATAGTATCTCTTGTACTGGCCATTTATTACCATTATTTACCAATTGTACGCGATAAATACATAATGAGAAGGCTATTTCTTTCAAAAGTTCTAAAATACTGAAATGCTGTAATGGGTATTGCTTTATCTAATAATACGTCAAATGAACAATGTTATCATGGAAATTTTGTCCAATTAGCCTTACCTGTGCAAAAACGACCCAGGAATAAATTTATGAATACGAAATTGTGCCATTATCCAATGAAACAGAGCTCGAGTGGCTCTGTAAATTCGCGCTTCCAGGTTAAGATCAGCAAAGTAAGGTATCATTTACTCCGGATAGGGAGGGTGACTACATTCTCCCTCTCCGGGTTGCTGGAGCTCCTTGGGTTGGGGACATGTCCACGTCAATATGTGACGTCCAAAGTCCTTCCGCTGGTGTGGCGTGGATGTGGAGAGGAGTGTGCCAGCTCAGGTGTGGCCTCGTCACCTGACCGTGGTTCAAAATTACAAAGCCCTTGGTGACAGGCAATGTCGATGGTAATGGGAGTGAGAATTCGAGCAGAGGATGCGTGGAGGAATGTAGATTACAAAAGTAATTTTCTAAAATAGTATTGAATAATAAAAATATGCTATAAATATTTATCTCGCATTAAGTTGTAGTACACTTTATGAAAAAGCAAACGAAAAGTAACATTAGATTGCAGTTTTACTGCTTTAATTATTTGAACATATATGCGAATTTCATAACTGCATATTCAGGCAAAAGTGATTTATTGATCATTGACTAATGATTAATGTATCATTTTTTACTCAAAAGCAGCAATACATTAAAGGACATTTGTAAATACATGATATTTTCGTTCAAAAAATAATGATGATGCAAACAATGAAAATGATGATACAAAAAATGAAAATAATATGGAAAAATGCGAACAAAAAAACATTTATGCTAATTTTCAATTACACCACCAAATTCAAATACTTACAATAATGAGTGACATTTTAAAGAGAGATTTTTAAAAGAATGCGGACGATTTGATGAAAAATAGGAAAAAGTGAAAGGGGAAATAATTCTTAATTACAAATAACAACAGAGCATACCCATTTCTGTTAATCCTAGACACGTTTTAAAAAGAGATTTTAAAAGAAATACAGAAAATTTGTAGGGGAAAGAAAGTGCAATTTTTTTTTTTTTTTTTAGGAAATATCAGAACTGTAAAAAAATGATTGTTTAAACTAAATTTATGTAATTAGTTTTTAAAAAATATGAAAAATAATTTAATCAAAAATACTGGCAAAATAAAGTACAATAATGCTCATTTAGTACAAACAAAATTTAATTAGTTATATTCACTCTAAATGTGTTTATGGAAGAAGCTCTGAAAAATGTGTATACGGACTAAGTATACTGCCCGACATTGAAGCAACCAACCGACATTGCAACACCAAGAAAGAGTTTCCAGAAAGTCACGAAACTCGGCAAACAGAGAGAGACAGCAATGAACAATAAAGTAATCTGTATTTCGAAATGACACGCCTAATGCAGAGTGAGTACAGGATCAGGTCAGTCGTTTGTAGAACTACTGTGAACGGTGATACACACGAAACAACACGTCTAGGCACAATGTTACTGAGAGTACGGATGACATCCTAAGGAATGACTCTCCATTCCCTGTCAGCCATTTGTCAACCATTGCAGAGGCATGGTCAGCAAATAAAGTCCAATCAAATCCCAAATGTGTTTAATTGGTGAGAGATCTGGAGAGCATGGTGGCCAGGGAAGCAGCTTTACACCTTGCATACCATGTTGGCTAATGAGATCAATGTGCGGTCGGGCGTTATCCTACTGATAAAGGCATTGAGCACCATCTGAAGCTAGAGGAATGTCACCCACCTCAGCACATCATCCACGTAACGTTGGGTTGTCATAGTGCCGAGAATACGAACTAGAGGTGACCTGGAATCATACGCAATGGCTCCCCAATCATGACACCGCGTTGTCACGCTGTGGGTTGTTCCATAATTTCTGCAGGACTGGACTTGTCTCCACGTCGGCACCACACTCGTACGCGGCGACTATCACTGAAGAAACAGAAGCGTGACTCGTATGAGAAGACCATCCTGTACAAGTCCGTCATCCACATCGCACAAATCCAGCGCCATTCCAGACGTTGAAGAGTCAATGGTGGTCTTCTCAATGGATGTCGCGAATGCAGGACACTAGCAACCAATCAACGGAAATTAATATTCTCGATATGATAGCATCCAGTATGTTTTGCAAATACTGCAGAATTTCGGTAGACGTGTTTTGCACGGCCACCACCCGTCGGACTTGTCGATGATGATGTCACTCTGACTGCCCCGGCAGCTAGCAAACGTGTCCCAGTTCCTTGTTCCAACCATCGTCACCACAGTCAGTGCACTAGAGACGCGTCCAGGTGTCTGTCAGATGCCATTTGTTGTAAGTACCAACTTGCTCTACTATAAGTCCGAATACCATACATCTCGTAAACTCGTCTGTCTGCTGGAACTGATGGTCTGTTATTCTCTGCACATACGGGCATCCTTTGCAGCAAGTACAGACTTTCAACGATTATTTTCCAAACAGCAATAGCGGCAAGAATATTGCATAATCTGTTGCTTCCTCACCTTATATCTTATCCTACGTGCGCTGGAGAGCTGCGCAGTCTACATCATTCGCTTAACTAGGTAAGGTGCGTCTACCCTGAAATTTGCATACTTTTCTGGTCACTTCTTCTTGGTGTTACATTTTCAATGTTACGCATTGTATTATAAACCTTATTTTTAAGTAATTACTCTGTTGGCTTCTCTTATTTTAATGTGCTTATTTCTATATAGATGAGTCTTTTCATTATAAAATTATATACATATACATACATACATATATATATATATATATATATATATATATGTATGTATATATATATATATATATATAGAGAGAGAGAGAGAGAGAGATTTATTTACAAGAAGAGAACTCACTAATTTACGTTACTCAGTAATTAGTTACTACATTCCATGAATTATTTTAGCTACCAAAACAATTGCCATGAGAACTACTGATGTTGCCACTCAGGCGTATGACACTTTGCGCTCACATTACAGAAACAGATTTTAAAAACGTATTCATTCTAAAAAGAGATTCTGAAAATATTTGGCGTATATAATAAAAAAAAACATACCCAGAAAAAAAAGTGAAAAAGTGGTTATTTTCAAATATAGTAAACGATAATTTTTACAAAAATTCACGATTGCATTACGAACTAATGTGGTATTTAAGGTATACCAGTCGCTATTTCTGATGGATCTTGTCTGAGTTCGGCTAGCAGCTAGAGGATAAGCCACAACAACATATTCTCATGCACACGATAATTTTAATTCCCATTTACAAACTAAAATTGTGAAAATTCTCTTTTTCACATGCCTATTCCGTTTGCATTTGTTTTTACCTATATTATTTTTATTTTATGGTTGAGAATTTGGGATCAATTACTTCATTGGAGAATTGAACAGTGGATAACTAACAGTATTGCTGATATAGAAATCCAGGATTTTTTGTAATGCAAATATCTCGCAAGGTACTTTTTTAAGAAGTGGTAAGGACTTTGAATAGCCTCGTGAAATCGATGCACCAGTCCTAATGCAATTGTCAATCTATACTTGTGATGACATAGCAGAAAAAAAAGATATCAAGGTTAATTCGACACTCAGACTTTATTACTATCTGAACTGAAACAAATTAACTTTACAAAGCCAAGACCTTGCTATCTTTTTCGAGGGCAATAGATGCTAGTAGTCATGTCTCTCGCGATTTTGCAGAGGACACTTGAGAACTCTGTGAGCAGAGACAGTAAGTTCTTAAGTCTTGCAACAAGTGTAAATCTGTTAAGGCTTTATCTGAGGATATTTTAAATTAGTTAGACTTCAATCTGGACAAGGTAGTTTCCAAACCTTTTGAATTTTTCACTTTTCTCGAAATGTTTGGACTAATGTGGAGTTGGTTTGATATTTTCAGGCCAACTAGAAGGATCAAAAATAACAACTATAAAAAGCCAAGAACACTTAACTTAAGAAACCCAAGGCTATGCAATTAACGCTTTGAATGAAGATGAGTGGCTTAGTTATGAACTTTGACAAAGAGACTCATAGCTGCCCGAAATTTCAATTCAGGACTTTTTGAATGTGGATTTAGACCTAATTTGTAATTAAAAGCTTTTGGGTGATTAAATGATCGGGGACATAATGAAAGAGAATCAAAAGGAATTTTTCGTATATCAAACAGGAGAATAACACAGGGATTCACTCGTTTTCAAAACAAAGGGATAAGCGGCTTACAAGACAAAAGTATTTTTTTGGAGAAAAGCAGCAGTAAAATTCTCTATAACAACAAGAACGGAAAAATGTTTTTTCTTTTAAATGCAGCTTTGAAACAAAACATTTAAGTGATTACTTTTCTGATTTTTCATGAGTAAAATGAAGGCAAAAAATGCGTTGAAACGGCGCGTCCTTTGTATATAAATCAGTGTGATGATCAGTCATCACATGGTATATCATCATACTGTATATGAATCAGTGTGATGATCAGTCATCATATTTTTTATGAATCAGTGTGATCAATCATCATACTGCATATGAATCAGTGTGATGATCAGTCATCATATTGTATATCATCATACTGTATATGAATCAGTGTGATGATCAGTCATCATATTGTATATCAATCATGTGTGAGATATACAATCATCATACTGCATATGCAATCATAATGTATATGAATCAGTGTGATGATCAGTCATCATATTTTATGTGAATGAGTGTGATGATCAGTCATCATACTGTATATGAATCAGTGTGATGTTAATTCATCATATTGTATGTGAATCAGTGTGATGATCAGTTATCATATTGTATATGAATCAGTGTGATGTTAATTCATCATATTATAGGTGAATCAGAGTGTTCAGTTATCATACTGTATATGAATCAGTGTGATATTAATCCATCATATTGTATGTGAATCAGTGTGTTCAGTTATCATACTGTATATGAATCAGTGTGATGTTAATTCATCATATTATAGGTGAATCAGAGTGTTCAGTTATCATACTGTATATGAATCAGTGTGATGTTAATTCCTCATATTGTATGTGAATCAGTGTGATGATCAATCGTCATACTGTATATGAATTAATGTATATCTTTACTCGATTGGTGATGCCTTTACTCGATTGAGAACTTAAGTTATCCTTGAATCACCCTTCTGAGGGGTCTTTCTGACTTCATAAGCTAAACGCAAAATACTTTTAGGAAAATGACTTAACTGTCAAATACAATTCGGAAGAATTGTTTTTAAATATAAATTTTATTCTGCAGGTTTCTTATGTAACGTGTACTAAATAATTTTTCCAATAGTGCTTAATTTATAAAGAGAAAATAGTTTGATAAAATAAAAGATTGGTTTTAAGATCTAACGTTTAGTTTTCTATTTTACGTAATATTCTTTCAGCTCAGCCCTTACGAATTCGTAAAAATTAGTGTTTTTCTACACTGATAGAATATTAATTTTAAAAAGTTTTCCAAATAAAAATAGCCGATTACTTAGAAAACTGTACTGACAAAAGAAAGTACATCAGATCATGAGTCCACTGTAGTTGAAAATTAATTCTTATCTTCAATTATATAGGACTCTTGATTCGCTGGTGATCAAGAGTCCACTGCAACTGAAAATTTATTCTTATCTTCAATTGTATAGGATTCTTGATTCGCTGGTGATCAAGAGTCCACTGCAACTGAAAATTAATTCTTATCTTCAATTGTATAGGATTCTTGATTCGCTGGTGATCAAGAGTCCACTGCAACTGAAAATTAATTCTTATCTTCAATTGTATAGGATTCTTGATTCGCTGGTGATCAAGAGTACACTGCAACTGAAAATTTATTCTTATCTTCAATTGTATAGGATTCTTGATTCGCTGGTGATCAAGAGTCCACTGCAACTGAAAATTAATTCTTATCTTCAATTGTATAGGATTCTTGATTCGCTGGTGATCAAGAGTCCACTGCAACTGAAAATTTATTCTTATCTTCAATTGTATAGGATTCTTGATTCGCTGGTGATCAAGAGTACACTGCAACTGAAAATTAATTCTTATCTTCAATTGTATAGGATTCTTGATTCGCTGGTGATCAAGAGTCCACTGCAACTGAAAATTAATTCTTATCTTCAATTGTATAGGATTCTTGATTCGCTGGTGATCAAGAGTACACTGCAACTGAAAATTAATTCTTATCTTCAATTGTATAGGATTCTTGATTCGCTGGTGATCAAGAGTACACTGCAACTGAAAATTAATTCTTATCTTCAATTGTATAGGATTCTTGATTCGCTGGTGATCAAGAGTCCACTGCAACTGAAAATTAATTCTTATCTTCAATTGTATAGGATTCTTGATTCGCTGGTGATCAAGAGTACACTGCAACTGAAAATTTATTCTTATCTTCAATTGTATAGGATTCTTGATTCGCTGGTGATCAAGAGTCCACTGCAACTGAAAATTTATTCTTATCTTCAATTGTATAGGATTCTTGATTCGCTGGTGATCAAGAGTCCACTGCAACTGAAAATTTATTCTTATCTTCAATTGTATAGGATTCTTGATTCGCTGGTGATCAAGAGTCTACTGCAACTGAAAATTAATTCTTATCTTCAATTGTATAGGATTCTTGATTCGCTGGTGATCAAGAGTCTACTGCAACTGAAAATTAATTCTTATCTTCAATTGTATAGGATTCTTGATTCGCTGGTGATCAAGAGTACACTGCAACTGAAAATTAATTCTTATCTTCAATTGTATAGGATTCTTGATTCGCTGGTGATCAAGAGTCCACTGCAACTGAAAATTTATTCTTATCTTCAATTGTATAGGATTCTTGATTCACTGGTGATCAAGAGTACACTGCAACTGAAAATTAATTCTTATCTTCAATTGTATAGGATTCTTGATTCGCTGGTGATCAAGAGTACACTGCAACTGAAAATTTATTCTTATCTTCAATTGTATAGGATTCTTGATTCGCTGGTGATCAAGAGTCCACTGCAACTGAAAATTTATTCTTATCTTCAATTGTATAGGATTCTTCATTCGCTGGTGATCAAGAGTACACTGCAACTGAAAATTAATTCTTATCTTCAATTGTATAGGATTCTTGATTCGCTGGTGATCAAGAGTCCACTGCAACTGAAAATTAATTCTTATCTTCAATTGTATAGGATTCTTGATTCGCTGGTGATCAAGAGTACACTGCAACTGAAAATTTATTCTTATCTTCAATTGTATAGGATTCTTGATTCGCTGGTGATCAAGAGTCCACTGCAACTGAAAATTAATTCTTATCTTCAATTGTATAGGATTCTTGATTCGCTGGTGATCAAATGAGTACTGAAAACTGCATACTGAAAATTTATTCTTATCTTCAATTGTATAGGATTCTTGATTCGCTGGTGATCAAGAGTACACTGCAACTGAAAATTAATTCTTATCTTCAATTGTATAGGATTCTTGATTCGCTGGTGATCAAGAGTCCACTGCAACTGAAAATTAATTCTCATCTTCAATTGTATAGGATTCTTGATTCGCTGGTGATCAAGAGTCCACTGCAACTGAAAATTAATTCTTATCTTCAATTGTATAGGATTCTTGATTCGCTGGTGATCAAGAGTACACTGCAACTGAAAATTTATTCTTATCTTCAATTGTATAGGATTCTTGATTCACTGGTGATCAAGAGTACACTGCAACTGAAAATTAATTCTTATCTTCAATTGTATAGGATTCTTGATTCGCTGGTGATCAAGAGTACACTGCAACTGAAAATTTATTCTTATCTTCAATTGTATAGGATTCTTGATTCGCTGGTGATCAAGAGTCCACTGCAACTGAAAATTTATTCTTATCTTCAATTGTATAGGATTCTTGATTCGCTGGTGATCAAGAGTACACTGCAACTGAAAATTAATTCTTATCTTCAATTGTATAGGATTCTTGATTCGCTGGTGATCAAGAGTCCACTGCAACTGAAAATTAATTCTTATCTTCAATTGTATAGGATTCTTGATTCGCTGGTGATCAAGAGTACACTGCAACTGAAAATTTATTCTTATCTTCAATTGTATAGGATTCTTGATTCGCTGGTGATCAAGAGTCCACTGCAACTGAAAATTAATTCTTATCTTCAATTGTATAGGATTCTTGATTCGCTGGTGATCAAGAGTCCACTGCAACTGAAAATTTATTCTTATCTTCAATTGTATAGGATTCTTGATTCGCTGGTGATCAAGAGTACACTGCAACTGAAAATTAATTCTTATCTTCAATTGTATAGGATTCTTGATTCGCTGGTGATCAAGAGTCCACTGCAACTGAAAATTAATTCTCATCTTCAATTGTATAGGATTCTTGATTCGCTGGTGATCAAGAGTACACTGCAACTGAAAATTAATTCTTATCTTCAATTGTATAGGATTCTTGATTCGCTGGTGATCAAGAGTCCACTGCAACTGAAAATTTATTCTTATCTTCAATTGTATAGGATTCTTGATTCGCTGGTGATCAAGAGTCCACTGCAACTGAAAATTTATTCTTATCTTCAATTGTATAGGATTCTTGATTCGCTGGTGATCAAGAGTACACTGCAACTGAAAATTAATTCTTATCTTCAATTGTATAGGATTCTTGATTCGCTGGTGATCAAGAGTCCACTGCAACTGAAAATTTATTCTTATCTTCAATTGTATAGGATTCTTGATTCGCTGGTGATCAAGAGTCCACTGCAACTGAAAATTTATTCTTATCTTCAATTGTATAGGATTCTTGATTCGCTGGTGATCAAGAGTCCACTGCAACTGAAAATTAATTCTTATCTTCAATTGTATAGGATTCTTGATTCGCTGGTGATCAAGAGTCCACTGCAACTGAAAATGTATTCTTATCTTCAATTGTATAGGATTCTTGATTCGCTGGTGATCAAGAGTACACTGCAACTGAAAATTAATTCTTATCTTCAATTGTATAGGATTCTTGATTCGCTGGTGATCAAGAGTCCACTGCAACTGAAAATTAATTCTTATCTTCAATTGTATAGGATTCTTGATTCGCTGGTGATCAAGAGTACACTGCAACTGAAAATTTATTCTTATCTTCAATTGTATAGGATTCTTGATTCGCTGGTGATCAAGAGTCCACTGCAACTGAAAATTAATTCTTATCTTCAATTGTATAGGATTCTTGATTCGCTGGTGATCAAGAGTACACTGCAACTGAAAATTTATTCTTATCTTCAATTGTATAGGATTCTTGATTCGCTGGTGATCAAGAGTCCACTGCAACTGAAAATTTATTCTTATCTTCAATTGTATAGGATTCTTGATTCGCTGGTGATCAAGAGTCCACTGCAACTGTAAAATTTATTCTTATCTTCAATTGTATAGGATTCTTGATTCGCTGGTGATCAAGAGTACACTGCAACTGAAAATTAATTCTTATCTTCAATTGTATAGGATTCTTGATTCGCTGGTGATCAAGAGTCTACTGCAACTGAAAATTAATTCTTATCTTCAATTGTATAGGATTCTTGATTCGCTGGTGATCAAGAGTCCACTGCAACTGAAAATTAATTCTTATCTTCAATTGTATAGGATTCTTGATTCGCTGGTGATCAAGAGTACACTGCAACTGAAAATTAATTCTTATCTTCAATTGTATAGGATTCTTGATTCGCTGGTGATCAAGAGTCCACTGCAACTGAAAATTTATTCTTATCTTCAATTGTATAGGATTCTTGATTCACTGGTGATCAAGAGTACACTGCAACTGAAAATTAATTCTTATCTTCAATTGTATAGGATTCTTGATTCGCTGGTGATCAAGAGTACACTGCAACTGAAAATTTATTCTTATCTTCAATTGTATAGGATTCTTGATTCGCTGGTGATCAAGAGTCCACTGCAACTGAAAATTTATTCTTATCTTCAATTGTATAGGATTCTTGATTCGCTGGTGATCAAGAGTACACTGCAACTGAAAATTAATTCTTATCTTCAATTGTATAGGATTCTTGATTCGCTGGTGATCAAGAGTCCACTGCAACTGAAAATTAATTCTTATCTTCAATTGTATAGGATTCTTGATTCGCTGGTGATCAAGAGTACACTGCAACTGAAAATTTATTCTTATCTTCAATTGTATAGGATTCTTGATTCGCTGGTGATCAAGAGTCCACTGCAACTGAAAATTAATTCTTATCTTCAATTGTATAGGATTCTTGATTCGCTGGTGATCAAATGATACTGAACAATGCATACTGAAAATTTATTCTTATCTTCAATTGTATAGGATTCTTGATTCGCTGGTGATCAAGAGTACACTGCAACTGAAAATTAATTCTTATCTTCAATTGTATAGGATTCTTGATTCGCTGGTGATCAAGAGTCCACTGCAACTGAAAATTAATTCTCATCTTCAATTGTATAGGATTCTTGATTCGCTGGTGATCAAGAGTCCACTGCAACTGAAAATTAATTCTTATCTTCAATTGTATAGGATTCTTGATTCGCTGGTGATCAAGAGTCCACTGCAACTGAAAATTTATTCTTATCTTCAATTGTATAGGATTCTTGATTCACTGGTGATCAAGAGTACACTGCAACTGAAAATTAATTCTTATCTTCAATTGTATAGGATTCTTGATTCGCTGGTGATCAAGAGTCCACTGCAACTGAAAATTTATTCTTATCTTCAATTGTATAGGATTCTTGATTCGCTGGTGATCAAGAGTCCACTGCAACTGAAAATTTATTCTTATCTTCAATTGTATAGGATTCTTGATTCGCTGGTGATCAAGAGTACACTGCAACTGAAAATTAATTCTTATCTTCAATTGTATAGGATTCTTGATTCGCTGGTGATCAAGAGTCCACTGCAACTGAAAATTAATTCTTATCTTCAATTGTATAGGATTCTTGATTCGCTGGTGATCAAGAGTACACTGCAACTGAAAATTTATTCTTATCTTCAATTGTATAGGATTCTTGATTCGCTGGTGATCAAGAGTCCACTGCAACTGAAAATTAATTCTTATCTTCAATTGTATAGGATTCTTGATTCGCTGGTGATCAAGAGTCCACTGCAACTGAAAATTTATTCTTATCTTCAATTGTATAGGATTCTTGATTCGCTGGTGATCAAGAGTACACTGCAACTGAAAATTAATTCTTATCTTCAATTGTATAGGATTCTTGATTCGCTGGTGATCAAGAGTCCACTGCAACTGAAAATTAATTCTTATCTTCAATTGTATAGGATTCTTGATTCGCTGGTGATCAAGAGTCCACTGCAACTGAAAATTAATTCTTATCTTCAATTGTATAGGATTCTTGATTCGCTGGTGATCAAGAGTCCACTGCAACTGAAAATTAATTCTTATCTTCAATTATATAGGATTCTTGATTCGCTGGTGATCAAGAGTCCACTGTAACTGAAAATTAATTCTTATCTTCAATTATATAGGACTCTTGATTCGCTGGTGATCAAGAGTCCACTGTAGTTGAAAATTAATTCTTATCTTCAATTATATAGGACTCTTGATTCACTGGTGATCAAGAGTCCACTGTAATTGAAAATTAATTCTTATCTTCAATTATATAGGATTCTTGATTCGCTGGTGATCAAGAGTCCACTGCAACTGAAAATTAATTCTTATCTTCAATTATATAGGACTCTTGATTCGCTGGTGATCAAGAGTCCACTGCAACTGAAAATTAATTCTTATCTTCAATTATATAGGATTCTTGATTCGCTGGTGATCAAGAGTCCACTGCAACTGAAAATTAATTCTTATCTTCAATTGTATAGGATTCTTGATTCGCTGGTGATCAAGAGTCCACTGCAACTGAAAATTAATTCTTATCTTCAATTGTATAGGATTCTTGATTCGCTGGTGATCAAGAGTCCACTGCAACTGAAAATTAATTCTTATCTTCAATTGTATAGGATTCTTGATTCGCTGGTGATCAAGAGTCCACTGCAACTGAAAATTAATTCTTATCTTCAATTGTATAGGATTCTTGATTCGCTGGTGATCAAGAGTCCACTGCAACTGAAAATTAATTCTTATCTTCAATTGTATAGGATTCTTGATTCGCTGGTGATCAAGAGTCCACTGCAACTGAAAATGTAATTCTTATCTTCAATTATATAATATTCTTGATTCGCTGGTAATCAAGAGTCCACTGCAATTGAAAATTAATTCTTATCTTCAATTACAGTAGACTCTTGATCATCAGCGAATGATGCATGCATTTTGTGAATTATCCGCAATGGTTAAATTAAAAAAATATGTACATATAAGCATTTTACCTCTGATAAACGAGTAAATATTTTAATGCAAATAAACTGTAATTTTGAAATCATTTTCTAAGAAAATTCAAGAGTTAGTAAGAAATGCGCCATTTTATCATTCCTCGAGAAATAAGTATGTTTAGTTTACATATAATGTATATAATTTGTTTATTTGCATTGATTTGTTTCAATTTTCATAATTTTTCGTGGATTTTTCCGCAATAGTAGCTCTTCTTCATCTTGTGAATGAATGCAAAGTTATTGCATCAACAAATTCTAATTAATACAATTAATTCCAGTTACTCTTTAAAAATAATTAATGGAAAATAACAACAAATGTTCCATTCAATAATTAATGAAACAAACAAAAATTTATTTAAAAAGATTAAGAACATTCAAATCTAAATTATTGTTGGTTTTTAATGGCAACTGAATTCCCCCACCTATCTACAATGGTGTTCGCCCATCTTCCCTTACCCAAATAGGATAACTTGTATTTCTGAGAACAAATAGCTTGTTCATAAAGTTACATTGTAGCTGTTTTTCTTGTTCGATAGATTATCTTTCAAATTAATATTCAAGCTGCAGTTTTAAACCTAATCATCTTCAACTTTCGTAAGAGATTTTTTTTTAAAGCCATCTGAAGAAAAAAGCAGCCAATTACAACAAAGCCACTCATCAAAAACTATTATAAGAAGATCGTTTTGTTTCTTTGCTTGTTTCTCAAAACCTCCAATCAAATTCGAAAAGCTGCAATTTAACGCGTTATCTATTTGACTTTCGAAAGCTTTTGTTGCCAGCAGAAATTCGTGAACAAAACTAATTCCTATTCAATTTCCGTCGCGATTTTTTTACACCTTCCTTGCAAACGATTTTCATGTTTTCGCGGCTGCGTGTTGAGCCTCGTGTAGCTAGTTCGGAAAACGTGCTAAAAAGGCGTTTCTTTACCCCCTTCTATATAAATTGCCCGCCCCTCTTCCGATGATAACGCCTCCGCAACTCCTCTGTTGCCAAAAAAGGAGAGATAATTGCGCAATTTTGCGCAGATGAACTTCAATTAAATTCTTCGTCTTCTTCTCCGAAAAAGTTGTTCCACTTTGGGATTTCAATCTATTTTAATATCATTTGAAGTTCGTCCTTTTGTGATTTTTTTGCAGTATCGGATATTTGTAAATTTCCTAAAAATCAATCAAAATGATTCGTAGTATTAAAAATACACATCTTAAATATATTAGCTTTTTGAAAGCATAATCAGGTATACTGAAACAACTGTCATTGTAATTAGGATGTAAGCTTTTGCGATAATATTTTTGAAAATTTATTAACATATTTGCTTTTACGCTCCACAAAAAGTTTATTTTATAGGTTCCGAAACATAAAAAATATCTAAGCTCCAGTTGAAATAGTCGCTATAGACGAAAAACATTGCTCTTTTATCTGGACGGTGGCAAGTTCGATTCTCGACTCAGTCGAAGCCATCTTGCTAAGAAGACAAACAGACATTGAAAATTCTGTAAGTTCTAATGTTTCTTCTACAATGGGGCGTATGGGTCTGGTGACTCAGTAGCTCCACGCCACTTCCAATAAGGCAAGGCATAATTTGCATCGGGCAGTGATTTGGAAGGTAACCACATTCTCCATCACTGGGTTGCTGGAGCTCCGAGGGTTGGGGACGTGTCCACCTTCATCTATGACGTCCAAAGTCCTTCCATTGGTGTGGCGGGGATGTAGAGAGAAGGGTGTTAGTTCAGGTGACCGAGGTTCAAAATTCGTGGTATATGAGTAACCCGTTAATCTTAAGGTACAGTTCGGAGCATGCCTACACTGCTATATATGAATAGTGTGGCGTAGGGAGGACGATTCTAACAATGATCCTTGTCATTTGGACATAATTCAAAATTATGGGGTATAAAGATTGTGACCTTTCACTTCGAGGTAAGAAAAGTCTGAACAACACCATCGCAATCTTTCATTTCCCTGAATGGGGTTAATGATATCTTCTTTAAGACTGGTATGTCTTACAATCATAATTTTATGTATGTGCTCGTTAAATCTGTGGAATGGAAAGTCCTGTGGTTGGTCGTTGAACAGTTACCATGGGTGTAATGGTATGGAGAAAATTTTCTTTCCTCCAGATCAATGTCAAAATTGAGGGAATGGATCCTCTGGTGGTGCCATCTATCGGAGGAGCTTCGAGATAAGTCGTACTTTCACCTTCGTGGTGATCTAAACGAAAGACGCACCCTACTGACTTTTAAATTCGCATAGCGAACGACATAGGCTTGTTCAAGTGTCATAAGTAACCACCACAATAACAATCACATTTAACCAGTTGATGTAACTAGATGCACTCAGCATTCTCTAAACATTGGACAAAATGCAAGAAATTCCATTGTTTCTCAAGTAGCCAGTTTGAATGCGTCAATCCATGTTTGGAGAACTTGATCTTACGCAACTGCTTAAATCATGTACTAGACATGTCATATTTACATTTAGTCATAATTCTATATTCGGTAGACTCCTCCTCCCAAGTTGATAGGACAGTAACATCAACCATTTGCTACCTAATCCTATAATCTGAACTTTCAATTCGTGTCAGAAAAGTCTAAACAACGCCGTCGTAATGTTTAATTTATGATTGGTGTTAATGGCATCTTCTTGAAGGTTGGTATGTCTTCCAGACGCTTTCCTGGGTGTTCAGCCAACTATTTTAATTCTGTTCTCGCAAATGCTTTTGTAGCTCTCTGAACATTGCAAGAAATTCAAGGAATTTGATTGGTTGTCATGCAGCCACAGTTTCAATGCGCCAATCCATGCGTTGTGTTGTCCATCTAGCAGGACTTAATTTTTCGCAATTATTCATAACTCTCACTCACACTACTTCCATCTAATCCAAATTTGATATACAATAGACTCCTCCTTGCAAGCTGACAAGGCAGTAAGACCAATTATTCCTAAAAGAGAAACTATATAACCAAACCTTTTAAATAGAGTAAAAAATTTTAAAAATCAAAAATCTTGTATTTTTAAGGTCGCTTGATAAACGCTTCAATTTTATTCCTAGCATTATTTGTACTTGTTATTTTAAATGTATTCACAAGGTATCTTAGGATTTTTTATACATATTATGTATATAAGTATTATCTTCCGACCAACTTGTCTAGTGGTCAGCGTGTCTGAATACGGATAAGGAGGTCCTGGGTTCGAATCCCGGTTCGGGCATGGATGTACTTTCTTTCTCTATCTATCCTGTCTTTGTCCTTTCCTTGTATGAATGAGGTGTGAATGGTTGCCTACCCTATAAACGGGTACCTATGGCAAGTGTGTAGAGCAAAGTCGTACTTTCACCCACATGGTACTCTGATTAAAACGAAACACGCTCCCAATCGATTTAATTCGCATGGCATAGCGAGCTTGGCTTGTCCAAGTATCATTAGTAAACAACAACAATAAGTATTATCTTTTATTCATACATTTATGCCTATTATTTATTTTTATTATGTTATGAGTGAGTGAAATAAGCTAAAAATATAATGTTATACAACACAATTTCACCACATTGTATAGAAAATTGCTGTTAAAGTGCCATAATTTCTTCAAGAAAAGCAGCATAAGTGAGGACCACCTTAAGTGAAATTGCAAGTGTCACTAACATCACAGCCTCTATATGTATGAATTTTGACTTGTCTTAATGATGTATGGTACATTAGTTAAGAAAAAATTACATTAAAAAAATTAAATATATAACTCAAAAATAAATTATTGATGAGAAATATTGAAAATATATTTAAGTTTAGAAATGTACATATATTTACTCATTAAAAATAGTTCTCTTACGTAGAATACTCCTACTATTAAAAATATCACAAAAACGAGGTAATAAAGTAAGTGAAAAAAAGATGTATTCAATTGTTATAAGCAATTACGTCAAACTACATATTATGTAAAGCCTTTAAACACACTTTTTTACTATCTGAAATAAGAAGGTTTCAAATCTTGTTCTAAACTATATTTCAGCATTTTTGAATATTGATATTGTTGGCAGTGTTTTCACTAACTTCTAGTTCCTTTTGTAAACCACAGTAGTTCCTTTTGTAAATCATAGTAGTTCTTTTTGCAAACTACAGTAGTTCCTTTTGCAAACTACGGTAGTTCCTTTTATATAAACCACAGTAGTTCATTTTGCATTTTAGAATGCAATTAAATGTTGCATTTGAAAAAACGCTACACCTCTAAAAATTCAATTTTTAAACAGATAAAACCGCTCGACATTTATTCCAGAAATTGCAATAATTTTTCTATTTAAAAATTTATTTAATAATAATGTAGTATCTTAGTAAATAAAATAAAAACTTTGTTTAAAACTAAAATTTTATTCTTTCATAAAATTTGTTGAACAAGAAACATTTTCACAATTTCTTTCACAAATCACAATACAAATTCACTGGTATGACAAAAATAGAGCATTACAAAATCTATTCCCAAAGTATCCCACAAAATTATTTTCTTTTCACAATAATTAAAACATAGTTAAAACACTTTTACACTAATTTTACAAAGTTATCATTAACATACTAAAGGGATTGTTTTTAATAAAGCAAAAAGAAATTTTTAACATTTCCAATAAAATAAATTGTACAAATAAATACATATTGTTTAAAATAACTGCAATTAATCTATTTTTAACAAACATTAAATACAGCAATTTAATTAAATTTTTTGATTACTAAAAATAGTTTTAAATTAATACTAAAAATGAAAACCTTAAAGGAAAAAATAAACGAATTTCTTATTTATAAAATTATTTGTTTGATTGTTTTAATAATTTAGAATTTTATTTAAAAAAAGTACATTTAATACTTTTGCTGTTATATAGTAATATAAAATATACTGAATATATAGAAACATTAGCTGTGTAGACTCAAATAAAAGATGCTTAGGTTTAAATGAAATATTTTCATCACTTTCATAGTAAATATCACGTTCGATGTTGAATTGGATACCCCTTGGTTTGGTAATCAATCTTGGCTATAAAATTTAATTTCTGGTAAACCAGGTAAATTGAGCATTATATTTTAGCTTTTTTGTAGCTATGATATAAAGCTCAAATACCAGGTTCAAGTTCAGTTCAAGTCAAGCTCAAGTTCAGCGGCCATCTTGACGATTATCTTAGCGTCAAAAAATCTCCAAAAAATCAAGGGGTACCCTATTGTAAATTTTTACCTAAATATCTATTGTACTTATAAAAAACATATATCGTTTCTATGTTCATAAAAATAAGTTCGTAACTACATTTTTCTTATTTTTATTTCAATAGCAGCTTCAACTTATTAAGACAGTTACAATTTAAAATCTGAATAGTTAAATAAATTTTAATTAAAGGAAAATAGCTTGAATAGATGCATAACCTAATAAGTGGTACGTATAAAAAACATCATTTAAACAAATAGCATTGTGCGTTTCTAATATTTAAAATAGTGAAGAATAAATTACCTAGAAAACGTCTATTTAAATGCTCTAAAAGACAAATATTGAATAATGTGATAATATACATTATTTACATGCTTCAAAACAAACATATCCACATAATTCGATGTAAGATTGGTATTTATGTACCTCTAGTACTTATATATATATATATATATATATATATATATATATATATATATATATATATATATATATATATATATATATATATATATATATATATATATATATATATATATATATATATATTCGTCATAGAAAATGTTATACAGTTCCTGAGGCTTGTTATATATATATATATATATATATATATATATATATATATATATATATATATATATATATATATATATATAATACATTTTGGCAATGAAAACCAATTAGGATGATTGAACTTATAAAGAACAATATACTTTTGTTGATACATCTCTAATAGAATTATTTTTTGGAGATATAGCAAAAAATAAAGCTGTGAAGAAGATTCCTCATAAAAGAAAGTCCAGGAAAATTTTCCATTAATTTTCAGTTAGAAAGGGAATTATTACACATAAAACATCTCCAATAAAAAATGTTCAAAAGTCCATAGCAATTTTTAATTTGTGGTTAACTGATAATTCTCTCATTTTCCAAAATAAATTTCCTTTTTCTGAAAGATATTGAAATATATATTTTGTTTAACATAAAAGTGAATAAATAACATTAGTACTTTTGAATACATTGATGACAAAGTATTTCTTTGTGCCCATGTATACCTTAATTTAAATATACTAATTTTCACATATAATAAATTTGTACTTTAGTTTTATTTCCTTGAGTATTTAAAGTTATATTAACATGCATTTTACTGAAAATAGTATGCAGTAATGTCATTAAATTGCGTAATTACACATTATACTATACTGCATACGAACTAAAAAAAATGTCAATGTGTAATATCCTAGATATAAGTTTATACGAGCATTTTCGTGTAAATAAAATATATAATTATTTGCTGTATATTATTTCATCTTTTCCAATTGCAACAAAAGTTACTGCAAAAAATCGGAAATATGTTTTCCTCGGATTTTTTTATACAGTATATTTATATGAAAACAAGTTTCTATGAAAATTTGAAAACTAAAGTGCTCTGCTAATGTGATGAACTATTCAAACTGACTTTCAAAATTATTACAACAGGTATTAATTATTACAACAAGTAATAGTTATTACAACAAGTTAAAATAATATTACAACAAGTATAAATTTGTTATATAAGACGTTTAAAATCCCTGATTTAAATAAAATATCAGTTTTTCTATAAAAAAAAAACGTCAATAAGTTTTTTGGCAGCGTTTGTTTCTATAGAAACTGCAAAATTAAGGCACTCTGTGGAAACACATGTTGATTTATTTAAATTTGTTCGCAAAATATCAATTACTATACTTATATTTACAGAAACATTCATTTGTGATTCAAAACCTGTTTTAAAACCAAACGTTTAAAATCCCTGATTTAAATAAAATATCAGTTTTTCTATAAAAATTAGGAAAAAAACGTCAATAAGTTTTTGGCAGGATTGGTTTCTATAGAAACTGCAAAATTAAGGCACTCTGTGGAAACACATGTTGATTTATTTAAATTTGTTCGCAAAATATCAATTACTATACTTAAATTACAGAAACATTCATTTGTGATTCAAAACCTGTTTTAAAACCAAACGTTTAAAATCCCTGATTTAAATAAAATATCAGTTTTTCTATAAAAATTAGGAAAAAAACGTCAATAAGTTTTTGGCAGGATTGGTTTCTATAGAAACTGCAAAATTAAGGCACTCTGTGGAAACACATGTTGATTTATTTAAATTTGTTCGCAAAATATCAATTACTATACTTAAATTACAGAAACATTCATTTGTGATTCAAAACCTGTTTTAAAACCAAACGTTTAAAATCCCTGATTTAAATAAAATATCAGTTTTTCTATAAAAATTAGGAAAAAAACGTCAATAAGTTTTTGGCAGGATTGGTTTCTATAGAAACTGCAAAATTAAGGCACTCTGTGGAAACACATGTTGATTTATTTAAATTTGTTCGCAAAATATCAATTACTATACTTAAATTACAGAAACATTCATTTGTGATTCAAAACCTGTTTTAAAACCAAACGTTTAAAATCCCTGATTTAAATAAAATATCAGTTTTTCTATAAAAATTAGGAAAAAAACGTCAATAAGTTTTTTGGCAGAGTTGGTTTCTATAGAAACTGCAAAATTAAGGCACTCTGTGGAAACACATGTTGATTTATTTAAATTTGTTCGCTAAATATCAATTACTATACTTAAATTACAGAAACATTCATTTGTGATTTATAACCAAAAATATTTTTAATTGAAGTGACAAATTGAAAAAAAATAGTGATTTTTCTATAGAAAATCTGAAAATAAAGCATATGTTTTTTTTTAACAATATTCGTTTTCAAAGAAACACAATAAGCAATTTAAATTTGTTCTTAAAAAAGCCATTACCAATGTTACATGAAAGCAAATGTAAATTTATAATTGAAATTATTGAAATTTTTTGGTAGAAGCAGCAAAATTTTCCATCGAATCTCAGATAAGAAAACGTCAGCGAACTTCTAGTAGTGTTGGTTTCCATTGGAAAGAGTTTTCAACTAAAACATTCTGAACACTATGAGTTATTCTAAGCGATTCTCTAAAAATTAACACCTAAAAGATGAGTTAGTTTATTCAACGTGGTTATAGCAAATAAAATTGTAACCAATTTGTAATTGAAGCAATAAATGACTCTGTTTTATAGAAAATTATAAAAAAAAAGTGTAAACTTGTTTTTTTATAAGACAATTGTGAATAAATACACACACAATTTAAATGATTTAAAATTAACCTAAAATATATAAATTTTTTTTAAAAAATATCAACTAATTTTTTTTTCATTTTTTGCAAAGAAATTTTGCAATTATTATATACATGGCTGGAGTTACACTAATCTCCATCACAATAAATTAAATAATGTGGTTACCAGATTTGGCACACTATGATTTATATGGTGAATTTGAAAAGTTCACAAAAAATTATTCACTTTTCCTAAAACACAGCCAAAAATTATAATAATGTTTTATAACAATTGAATCATTTTATAATGTTTTATAAGAAATGGTTTCATAATTATTGCTAATTTATAGAGTTTATATATCATATGTAAATAAAAATTTTATAAAATTCACAAAACTTATGAATTATTGCAAAATTTTATAATCATTAATTTGTGTAAAATAAGATTATTTTAATTTTAATCAAATGTTAGTTCAACACCTATGTTCATATTCTTTTCATTAAATAATTATTTAAATTTTATATTTGTAAAAAATGAGAAAATTAGATTTTTTTTCATTTTTTACAAAGATTTTGCAATTATCATAAGCTTGGCTGGAGTTAAACTAATCTCCATCATAATAGATTAAATAATTTGGTTACCAGATTTGGCACACTATGATTTATATGGTGAATTTGAAAAAATTCACAGAAAAAGTTATTCACTTTTCCTAAAACACAGCCAAAAATTATAATAATGTTTTATAACAATTGAATCATTTGTTATAATGTTTTATAAGAAATGGTTTAATATATATATAATTGTTGCTGATTTATACAGTTTATACATCACATCTAAATAAAAATTTTATATCAAATTCAAAATTTATGAATTAGTGCAAAATTTTATAATAATTAATTTGTGTAAAATAAAGTTATTTTAATTTTAATCAAATGTTAGTTCAAACACCTTATGTTCATATTGTTTTCTTTAAATAATTAGCAGAATATATTCTAGTGGTTTCACATCAATACCAAAAAAACTATTTTGTAATTAATAGTCATAAAAAATATAATTTTTCTTCTTCAGGAAGTGCTTGTAAGTTAATGAATTAAGCTCTTTGATCCAATAACCAGCCACATATTTCAGGAGTAAAATGTCAGTTTTCAAAGCAGCTTGGGCGATTTTTCCGCCACGATTGCAACCTTCTTACAAAATCACAGGAAATTCTCGCCAATAAATAACGTCTGTCAGTATTCACTAGTGTTATTTCTTCGGAAATCAGTTCACATTTAGAGTTAGTCACAAATGAATTTTATAAACACTGTAAAAAAAAACACCTGAAAAACAAGAAAAGAGAAAAATTAATAATGCCATTATGAAACAGTAGATATACAAATATTACAAGTTTTTGCTTATAAATAATTTATGTATTTGATTAATCGATTGAAACAAAATGCATCGAAATTTTCATTATGACAAAATAAAACAAAAAGTATTATAATTAACTAAAATCTTTAGTATAAAATATTTTTCTTTAAGAGACTTCTATGTTTTTCTATGAAACATGATTTAAATTTTAATAAATTATACTATCTAATTACAAATCGCGAAAGTATTTTTCAATAATGTACAACTTGAATTTTTTCAATAAAACGCCATTTATATACTTTTTAATTATGCAACACTTAAATTATTCAATGGAATATTTCTACAATATCTTCAATAAAATATTGTTTAAGTTTTTTTTCAAAGAAGTATTCTTACGTAATTTTAATAAAGTACATTTAATAAACTACAAAAATCAGATCCAAATTGTTTTACACTTTTATACCAAAACAATATATTTTCACATTGCAAACAATTAATAAACAAATTTCAACGGCAAACCCTTTCAACCATAAGAAAAGAATTTCCATCATCCAATATCAAATGTAAAGCATCTCAGAAAAGTTTTTTTAAATTATTCTGTTACACATCCAGAAAACGATGTAGGGCTGAACTAATTTTAGTTGAAATATTTCTCATTCAGAAATTGGCTCATTCAACATTAACGAATGATTTTTAAAAATTTTTTCGTGCAGCATCAAAGAATGGTTAATTCTTTTCAATAAATTTGCTCATGCATTGTTAATGATTACGTTATGAACAATGCTCATGCATAGTTCATAACGTAGGCTTACCATCGATAAGTTTGTTCATATATCATTCAATACTAATTCGAACTGACAAACTTGTCCATAATTTATTAGCGAATAATTCCCATTGATAAGCTGGCATGTTCAATATTATGACTATTTTTTTATAAACGTGCCCATGCAATATATAACTTTATCACATTTTTTATATATATTCACCAAATTATAACAGCATGCTCTAGGCAGAAGATACGTTTAATCGTAGGCTTCATAACTGGGCACTACTATTTCAGAAAACACCTCCATAAAATGGGACTGTTTCAGCAAGACCCTATCTGCAGGAAATGTCATACGCAAGAGGAAACGGCCAAGCATATCATTTATGAATGCGAGGCTCTTGCCCTACCTAGATTAACTTCTTTAGGCATCATCCATACTAGAGAGTGACACCTAGACTCCATTAAAGGGTTATCGGACTTTAATAATAAAGAGGGTGACGTGAGCAACTGGAACTAGGAAACATTGGGTTTGGAGGTATTGGTACAAAATGCTGATAAAAGCAGAGGTGCCCAATATAATACAAACCCAACTCTAAGAAGAAGAAAAAGAAGAAGAAATTATAACAGCAGAGATCACTGGCTTCCCGTTTTACATTCACCAAGTTATAATAGCAGCGAGCTTTGAATGCTTGTTTTATATTCAACAATTTATAAAATGCAACCTCTAAATGCTTGTTTTATTTTCAACAAATCATTTCTGCAAAGATCACTAGATACTCTTTCTAATTTTAACAAAAGTATAATAACAAAGACCACCAGAAGCTTGTTTTTCATTCATCAAATTTTAACAGCCGAGATTATTGCATGTTGTTTTATATCCACTAAATTTTAACTGAAGATGTCACTAAATGTTTGTTCTGCTTGCTTTTTAAATTAGAAAAGCAAAAATTACAAGATGCTTGTTTAATTTTCAACAAAATAGAATACCCGAGATCATAAGACACTTGCTTTATTGTTCAACTAATTATAACAGCAGAGATTATTGAATACCTGCTTTATAATTCGACAAACTATAACAGCAAAGATCATTGAATATGCTTGTTTTATTATTCAACAAATTATAACAGTAGAGATCATTGGATGCCTGTTTTACTATTCAACAAATTTTAACAGTAGAGATCACTGGATGCCTATTTTACTATTCAACAATTTATAACAACAGAGATCATTGGATGCCTGTTTTATTATTCAACAATTTATAACAACAGAGATCATTGGATGCCTGTTTTATTATTCAACAAATTATAACAACAGAGATCATTGGATGCCTGTTTTACTATTCAACAATTTATAACAACAGAGATCATTGGATGCCTGTTTTATTATTCAACAAATTATTACAGTAGAGATCACTGGATGCCTGTTTTACTATTCAACAAATTAAAACAACAGAGATGATTGGATGCCTGTTTTATTATTCAACAAATTATAACAACAGAGATCATTGGATGCCTGTTTTACTATTCAACAATTTATAACAACAGAGATGATTGGATGCCTGTTTTATTATTCAACAAATTATTACAGTAGAGATCACTGGATGCCTGTTTTATAATTCAATTATTTATAAATGTCATTAGATGTTTTATGTCCATCAAATTATAGCAGTCAGTAGATGCTTGCTTCATTTTCACTAAATTATATTACCAGACCTCTGAATTATTTCAATTTTTTGCTCATTTCATTTATTCATCATGTTTTTATAACATTTATTGATTTTATAATTCAGCAAATTATAAAAATATAGATCACAAGAGATGCTTTTTACTATTTACCAAATTATAACAGCTGAGATTACTAAGCAGCTGATACTACTGATCATAATATTCCCAAAATTATAGCAGCACAGATCATTGTATGCTTGTTTTAGATTCATTAAACTATAACAGCAAAGACTATTCGATGTTTGTTTTATATGCACAAAATCATTACAGCAAAAATCCCTACATGCTTGTCTTATATTTATCAAATTATAGCAACAGAAAACTATCAAACTTGAAATAAGATGTTTAAAAAATTAGTTTTATGAAAGAAAATGACAAAAAATCTATAAATTCAAATGTTTCTTCATCACAACTTAGTTTTGAATCTGTTACACCCAACTGTAATTTTTCAATTTCCTCTATAAATTGTATTTCTCATTTTTTTTATAATAGCGTTTAGAATTTACATTCAAAGTCATTCATCCCCATAAAGACAAGTCCTTCAAATGTCAAAATTCTTTGAAAAAAATAATTCTAATGAGAAAGAAACTCTACAAAGAGCTAAGAAACTCCGTGGTGCTTCTCAAAAATGTATGTAGATTTCCAAGAAATCTAAGGGCTGTCTTTTAAAAACACATACATAAAGCAATTAGATACTTGAATATGACGTCATCTGATCCACACGGACGAAATTGTCTGCTTACTTTCAAAAGGTAATTTGAAAATAAAAATGAGTTTTGATTCATCTTTTAAAATGTACACAATAGCTCTTCATGAATTAATATTATTCATTTGCTTATTGAAAGAAGAGAAAAAGATAATTGTGTGTGCACTTGTGGTAAAATGTACACAATAGCTCTTCATGAATTAATATTATTCATTTGCTTATTGAACGAAGAGAAAAATATAATTGTGTGTGCACTTGTGGTAAAATGTACACAATAGCCCTTCATGAATTAATATTATTCATTTGCTTATTGAAAAAAGTGAAAAAGATAATTGTGTGTGCACTTGTGGTAAAATGTACACAATAGCTCTTCGTGAATTAATATTATTCATTTGCTTATTGAAAGAAGAGAAAAAGATAATTGTGTGTGCACTTGTGGTAAAATGCACACAATAGCTCTTCATGAATTAATATTATTCATTCGCTTATTGAAAGAAATGAAAAAGATAATTGTGTGTGCACTTGTGGTAAAAAAAACACTTCTATTTATCCATCCTGTTTTCATGGGTCTCAAATGTATGCTGAAACGTATAGAAAACATATAAACCACCACGTTTTCCGTTCTCAGTTGTTTTCTTCTCGAGGTGAAAATATCTAATTAAATTGCCACATGTATGTATATTTTTATACACAGTGTTTCAGTTTCATATTTACTCGAATTTGAGTATGGCGCGGGAAAATTTGAATTTCAAGCGCGTGGCATTTTCTGCCACTGCTTAAAAATAAACTTAGGTAAAACACCAAAAGAAACAATAATATTACAGTAAAAGCTTTCTTTTAAGATTTTTTTTATGTTTTAAAACAATTATAGTCTAAAAGAAAAGATCTTCAATACAATTCAAACAACAAACGATAGTAGAATCATTGCATAAATTACAACGCTTACGTTTGTTTTATTCAAATCTGAGACTCAAACTAAACAAAATATCGTTTTCTGAATCGATTTTATGAATAATTTAATTACTTTGTGCATATAAATACATATTTTTTTTAAATTTTCGACAATTTTTTATTGTTTGACAAACAATATTTTATAATACAAAGTCAGAGAAAAGTTGCAAAATGATGAAGATGATAAATATGGTATAATCGATTCAAAACCCTTTGAATTTCGATATAAAACGTACAATTATTGGCACCAATAGATCTGGCACCTATGTAATGGCTGATGGTCGTGGCAGGAAATGCAGTGCCGTCACAACGACGAATATCGTATATTTTTCTGAGAGAAGTTGTTTGTGGATGTGGGTTTGTGGAATACTTTTTAGGATGGTAAACTGCACAATGTATTATAATTATTTCTAAAACTGAAAACACTAGTGATTAAAAATTGTGGTATTCATAATGGTGATTAGCACTGCGTTGGAAGAATGAGCATAAAATATTGACCATATTGGATTTCTAACGAACTAGTAAGTAAAGTTTATGTTTGAAAATTTTTAATAGAGGTCTCATATTCATCTAATTCAACTAATGCCAATACCATATTGCAATTATTAAAAAAGTTAATTATTTTAACTTATGAATATATAAATCTCGTTGGCTGTAATTCAGTTATTTTAATTTAAAATGTAGCATAAATCAATATTTAAGCTGTCGATATTTAATATAATAATATTATTTATATCATATTAAGGTTGAATCATATTAATAATAAATGATAGTCATTTTTAATGATAGAAATTAAAAATATTATTAGTGTCAAATATTTATCACTTTCGTTTCGTAAGTTACTGCATTTATATGCATAGAATACATTTCCTTTCTTTGAATTAAACTTCAATAGGATTTTAGAATATTGTTGAATATATTTAAATTATAATTAAAAATAAGTTTAAGGGTTGATTGCAAATCAAAAATCAATTTGAATAGCAAATAATTCTAAAAATGAAACTAGGCACAATATTTGAGCAATAAAATTTTATTATAAATTCTAATTTGTTATTACTATTACATATTATTCAATAAATAAATATTACTTCCATTGGCAGCAATAGTAAATTTTACTTTTATTGAATTAAAATTGATCGATCTTTAATGTAAGACAGAAATTGAGCGCACGTACTGAATTGAACACTTGCGTAATTTCCAAATAATTTTTAAGACTATATAATTCTAAAAAAATGAAAAAGATGCTATTGATCTATTCTGATCAGTTACGGTCAAGCAATTTTAACCACTGATCACGGATTTTATGTATATTTATATCCAATAATTTAATAAAAAATCTTACAATATTTCAAAAACGAAGTTTTTTCCTAATATTTCAAATTTAGCTGTGCATAATTTGGATTAGTGGTTAGCATTTAGCTGCCTACTCCTTTTGTTTATTCAAATCCCATGTAAAAGGCATGAATATTGATCGATTTTTATCACGATTATTATCGATTTTTATCACGATCATGCCTAAAAGTGTCTTGATAAATAAGTTCTATATACAACACTTTTCGATTATCAATAGCCTATTTTGTTAATTTTCTATAATATAATTTGGTTAAATAACAAATTATTATACTTGTTTGATCACGATAAAGTAAATATTTGTTTCTGATCAACAAAGCTAAGTTATCTTATAATCTTAAAAATTGAGCGATAATAAATTTTACTGTAAAAATATTTATACTTAATGTGATTCAGCCAAATTTTATCACATGTGAAATATTAATTTCGTTATTTAAAATATTTTATAATAATTGCTTATTAATTTTCTTTTTTCTGATTTAGATAGAAACGATTATTAATTATGCATGTTATTTATTTGATCGTTCATGACTAAAAAAATATTTTTATTGCTTAGAATGCTAGTTTTGTTACAGCCTAATTTTTTTATATTCATGCGTTTTGATCTTATTAAACTTAATCAATCTTAAAAAACTTAATTTTCAGTTTTTATCAATCTTTTTATAAATTAATTTAGTACAAGCTTAGCAGTTCTTTTTTTTATATACTTGATTGATCTCAATTAAACAAAATTAGTGTAAAAAATTTTATGTATTACTAAAATCTAATATTTAAAGCTGTAACTTTTAATTTATCAATTTTTTTTGCATTTTATTAAGCACTACGTAATATATTTTAATATTCTATTTATATCCAAAAATTGTTCGAAAGTTTTCATTCAATATTTGGCATCAATCTCTCTTCCTTTCTAAATAGCCAAATTAGAAATGGCGTTTGAAAGAAAAACCACTAAAACTATAATAAAAGATGGCTTATAAAAATCTAATTCAATTTTTTAGTGATATGTTCAAACATTCAATTTATGTTAAGTGGCAAAATAAATTCTAATATATTTCGAAAATTTTAAATAATAATTTATCAAAATTTCACCAAAGATATAATTAAAATTTAAATTAATCCTTTTTGGACCCTATATGCAAGCATATGCAATTCCTAGGGAAATTAAATAGATTAATTCGTTCAATTATAATTTCTTGTGTTTTTCTTACAAATGCTAAACAAGTTTCTAAAATCCAAATTATATATGTGTGTAATATTAATATATGTGTAATATTAATAGTAAATATTAATATATGTGTGTGTGTGTATATATATATATATATATATATATATATATATATATATATATATATATATATATATATATATATATATATATATATATATATATATATATAAATTTTACTTTGGGTATGCTAGGAAAGTAAGCAAAAAATTCAAGAAGTTTAAAAATTATTTTTTTTAATGTTTTAACAATATAAATAACTATACAGCAAAAAAAATTTTTTTAATCATATAAAAAGCAGGTGACAAGCCATCAAATCGGCAAAATAAAATGTAGATAATGAATTTAAAAAAAAAATTATTAAATAAAATTGTGTAACAGAATGGAAGAAATATAGAAAAAGCAATATTTCTTTAATGAAAATGTCTGCATTTACTTAAAATAAATAAAATGCATGTATATATTTATTTTCAGGCCTAATTGTCGAGATTTTCACCTATATTTATTTTTGTTTTATTTCGTTCATAACGTTTCTTACGGTACAGCTGTTTTAATTTTGATGCAGAACAAAAGAATAAGTTTGAAATTTATTCTTTTATTCAGCACATATTCCTAACTAATTCTTATGTAATAAACGTTATTAAAATGCCTTTAAATGCGGGGTTTTGAATCAATTTAAAGTTTCAGCAATATTCGTTAAAACCAAAGTTCGTTAAAACCACTTTCTAATGTTCGAAATTTCTAATTTTCTAATGTTTTCTAAATTTTTTATTTTATTTTTTTAGTTTTAAAATTCAGTCTAACACCAAAACTGATTGCTGGAGAAAATATCCTAATGTTAATGCTTGTGACAACAGTCACAATGATCTGGATATATTTTAATGAGTGGTTGAATAAATAGACATTTGAACGTTAATTTCTTCAAAAAATAAATTGTTTACTAAATTTCAATTCTATACTTAGTATACTAGTATGTAAAAATTTACTTTTGCTTTTAGCTTCATTTTTTTATGCATTTAAATTCATATACAGTTTAAAAATTAATTATGAGTGTATTCAGTTTTCCCATTCTATATGTCATAAATGAAATAAGTAAAAAATTCAAATGTCTAGACATAAAAGTTATTGTTCTAATTAAGAATTATACCTTCATTTTTTGCTAAGTTATACTTGTTTAATTTAAAATTCCATTTTAAAATTTTTGTAAATCTGATTCTGTATTAAAGCATGTTTCTAATTTGGTGAGGGGCTGTTCAAGCATCCTCCGATCATATTCTTATTTGTCTAAATTTTACAGTTTTTGAGATTTTATGGGATCCGATTTTATTTTTGGACCTTTTGTACTTTGGTTTTATTGAAATGGTGTAGCTTAGCTACATCATCCGAGATCAGAAACAACATGTTTCTAATTCAATTAAAGCATTTTCATTTATTATTAACTGTTTTGAGTACGCAACTTAGTAACAAAATTAAAACTGTCCAGTTGCACATAATTAGGAAGTAACTTATTGTGAGAAAAATTAAGGGAAAATTAATGTAAATATTTTAATGATTAAAGGGTATTGAAAGAAAAAATAGAAAATTCCAATATGTTGTTATTCAATATAATTAATAATTAAAGAACAAATATCAAAATTTAGAAGTAATTCCCAATTTTTGTTTTAACTGTAAACAAAATGGGAGATAAAATTTTAAAAATCAAACTCACTTGCTCGAACTTCCTTATTTTAAGTTACTGCAAATTAAGTACATTTTTATATTAAATAAAATGTTTATGAATCAGAATTTACTGGATAAGTAAAACGAATTATCAATTTTAAAAGTTTTGATCTTCTATTAAATACAATGTCATTAAAAATTTCTTGATAAACAAATGGAATTTTTTTCGGTAATTTGAGGACAAATTAATTATTTTTATTTTTTAAATCACCTCTACAATTGGTAGAGTAATTACCAATTGTAAAATTAATTACCTTGAAGTTAAAAACTTAAAAACCTATAAGGTTTTTAAAATATTTTACATATTCATAACAATTATTCCTTAACTTAATATTTAGAATTATTCAGTGTATACAGTTCTTTGTTTTCTTCATATTACAGACATTAAAATAATTATTAAACATTCTTTTTTTTATATCTTTTTTTTAAATTATCTAAATTACACATATCAAATGAATTGTAATCAAAAAATCGATTTTCCCTTTTACGTGATCAGCTTATAATTTGTAAAATCTTTTTACTTTTAATATTAATGTATTATGCAGAAAAAAAAGTAAAATTTCTACTGCACATAAAATATTCCGTCCATTTTCAAAGAAAATTAAAATTACTCTACCATCAAGGCGTTATTGAAAAAAATCGAACCATAAGAAAATTTTAAATAAGAATTATATATATCAGTCTCAATTTGTTTAAAATGAAAACGAAGGGAGAAATTTGAGTAATTCTGGATATATAAAGAAAATACCAATATCTAAAGTTCAGAAAAAAACTGAAGATTTTGGTGCTGCCCTCTATTGTTTTATTTCATTACTACTTAATAAGAGGAAAGAAATTTTTATTCTCGTAGTGGCTTAGATAATGTAACATTCTTACCTATCTAAAACCGTGTTTTATTATCTTCCATATTCTATATATATTTTCCACTTACTATATGTATAATTAATAATTAAATTTCGAATATTTTGTAATTAATAATTAGAATTTAAGAATTTTTATAGAAATTTATAATTTACTCATTGATTGATTTTTCATGTTTCTTCAAATTATTATCATTATTTATGTTATGTATGTTCAACGATAAATACATTATCCTTTTTTTACTTTAAATTGGAAATATAACTTTTACAGCGATTAATTTCAAAAAATTTTTAATTTCTTTAGGGATATATTTTGTGTGATTAATTTGACAATATTGTTTCAATGTAAGAGTGATTTGAATAATATGATCTATTTTAATATTGCCGAGATGCAACATACCAATAAGAATAAACTGATAAATTCAAATGTTTTTTCATGTTTTAAAGCGAAGTTTAGATACCTGGTCACTTGAATAGGGTTTATGGGTAGGTCGTTGTGTTTTAACTACTTCAGATTCAAAATCAGCCTTTTGATAATGATTTCTGTATCAAAAAATATCATTTTGACAAGCTAATTGAATTACGAAATATTATTAGTAAAAATTTTTAAGAATTAATTAGCGCAACAATTTTTGTGATAATTTTTTTTATATTTCAAACCACCCCTCAGTATTGTAGAATTTTTGTTTAATTATTTCTCCTTAAAATACTAATTTGTCAAGTGTAAATGAAAAATATTTTAAATTACCTATACAAGTAATTAAAAATATTCATTTGTTATTTACTATTACTTATTTACTATTATTGTTATTCCATAACTAAATTAATATATTTCATATGTACGTATTATTTTATTTCTATCTTACTGGAAAAATTGGTTTGGTACTAATTGGATTATTTAATGTACCAGTGGCAAATTACAAAAAAAAATTTTTTTTTTGCCAATGCTTTGACGCGATATATAAAAGAAATTATTGAAAATTTTAGTCATAAACTTATATTGGGGTTACACACTTAGAATTTGAATTGATAAAATAAAATGTTTCTCTGAACGAATGTGTGTGTTATGTATTTGGAAATTTCTTCACCATCTAACAATCGAAAAGTTTATGAAAAAATTTAATTTTTTTTGATTTTGCTCCTTTTACCGTTACTGCATTCTGAAGTTAAGATAGGTGATCGTTATGCAAATATCTTTGAACTTTACTTAAATCATTACACTTAAACTATTTTATGGATGTAATAAAATTATGTGCATACGAACATAATTATCATTACACACACAAGTTCTAGCAATACTTCATTTTGTTTTTAATAATAGGGAAAATATAGCAGAAAGGATTAATTTTTTTTCTGTTTTTATTAATTTTAGAATTGTTTTAGTAATAACATTCTATTTCTTGATTATTCTGAATTACGTTTAGTATAATAAATTTTTGTATTCTGACTTTTTAAAAATTATTGAATACAGTTGATATTTTTCAAGTGAATAATGCATTAATATTTCACATATTTCTTACATTTACTATGCAAAAAAATTTTTTTCACTAAGCTCAAATAAAGATATCCGTATTGAAATATAGTTTTCAGTTAAATCACATTTGAAATGATCTTTTCTTTGTAAAACAACTGTAATATAAATAAATCATTAACTTTTTATTTCTATTAGATAAAGTATCTTTTTTGTAGATAGTTAAGGAAAAAAGTATTTTTTTCATGCGATTTTTGATTTTTTAAAATAACATTTTCTCACTATTATATTGAGGAAGCAAATGATTAAATTTTATTTAAAATTCAATTTTTATTTTAAAAATATTTAAAATTTATTGAACAGTTTAAATTATTTTTATTTAAATAAATATGAAATGAATAAAACTGAATTTTTATTTAATCAATTGCAACTAATCAAGCGATTTTTCTAATAATAAATAAACGCTTTTAACATTTTATTATGTATCAACAAACTAAGCAAACGGTTAAAAGTGCTTGACGATTTTTACTTTAAAATTAATTTTTTGGATATTAAACATTCAACAAATTGCTTAAATCCTTGTGTATCTTCTATTATTCTAGTTGATGAGAATTTTTTTAAACATTTACATTTTTAATTTATGTTCAACAGCTAAAAAACTGAAAATTTTAACAAGAAATTTAATAAGTGCTAAATTCGTACAATTGAATCAAATCGTTAATATTTTTATCCATTTATAACGAAGAACAAATAATTTATATAAGGAAAATTTTTCATTTTTGTTTGTTGATTATTAAATTTCACCAACATAAGTTGTGATAAAAAAATTTTTTTTCAGAAAAGATAATTTTTTATCACAACTTTTATCAGGCAAATATTTTTTATTTTTGTGTGCAAAATTGCTGAATATTTGTCTCACGACAGGCAAAATCTAAGCAAACGATTATAATTTTTCACTAATACCATCGTTTGCTTTCTTTTTAACCGAGAATCGAATACAATGGGTAAGTTTGTAGTTTTTGCAGATAATGTATTCAAGCTTTTAAAAATTACAAAAGCCTTCTATTGTATTTCTTGGCATTTTTTCTAAAAAAGGAAATATAAGTAGGGGATCGAACTGGCGTAAGGGGGTGGGGGATAACCGGAACTTATGATTGCGGCTAAGTTTCCGAATATCAGTTCACCCTTTCATAACGGAAGCTAACTGGATCATTAGTTTTATTTTTTCTTCCTTTTAAGGAAACGAAGGGGGGATCTTGAAATCCTGTCCCTGTCATCTTACCTAGGAAAAAAATTCATTTTTCAAATTTAATTTGAAAGATATCTTCGGAAACTTGCTCCCGTTTTTCTCAGGAAAAGATTTCTGATTTACCTTCGAGTATTTTATGTCGCCTTAGCAACAAGATAACGGAAACGAATGGTAATGCAGTCTAATTCACTGTTTTCCCAAATAGATGATTGTCTTTGGTTAAGACGCTATACCTGAGTGATAAAATTCAAATATGTTTAGATTTTTTTTTAAAAAAAACAAGATAAATATTGCACGATATTTTATATTTTAATATCGTTTTAAAAATTAAAGTAAACATACATCAAATTAAACCCAAGAGAACAATATATTTATTAGAAATAGAGATATTTTTAATAAAAATATAAACTACAAGTAAGTAATTAATATTATGTGTAACTTTCTAACTAATCCTACATGATCGAAAAACTAATTTAGTTTTTGAAAACAAAAAAAACAATCATTTTGAAAATTCTTCAGAAAGCTCAAATATTGATTCTCTGTATACTAACTATATTTTTATCTAATTTTTATTAAATATTGTTAGCGTTATATATTATAATTAAATGTTAGAATTATGCATTTGTCTTCATCAAATCATTTATTGAATCTTAATGTTATCGTTAAATTTTTATTTAAATTTTTATTGAATATTAAAATTATTATGATAGACTTTTGAATTATCGTATCGATATCAGGTTTTTATATTTATTTTATTTTATTTACTTATTTATTTGTATGTTTTTTGTTCTGATATTCGGATTTATACTAATGTGAAGACTGTACAAATTTTTCGGTCCGCATTAACAGAGCAGGAAGACTTTATTTAAGCTTTTTTATTTTAAGAGTTTTGTAATTTTTGAAGTGTAACTGTATATACTTATACTTAATATAAGTTAACTTCAGTATATTTTCAAGCGTTTTTTGGAATGTGTCAATGAAATAATTGCAATTCTTTTTTTGTAATTATTGCAGTAATTTAATGAAAATTTTAATAACATACGCCATTAGTGTATAATTGTGATGGTTTTTTTTCTTTTCCAAATCAACCATTGTTAAAATAATTTAAATACTTCTTCAAAAATTTTATAGTTAAATAATTTAGTTTCGCTTATTATTTGATTAGCAGCAAAATTTATTTTTATTAAATTCATCATAAATATTTTCTATGTATAATCTTTTTTCTATGTAAATAATAGGTTGTATGTAATTTTATTATTATAGTTTCAATTCCTTAATTGATTGGAAGGAAACAAACTACTATAAACCCCCATTTTTTCCAGTTTGATTTGATTTGTTTGTCATCCAACGGTCATTTTTTGCACACGAGTGGTAATTAAGACCAAAACCTTTCATGCCCTTGCAAAAGAACATGCATGAGGTGGGATTCGAACTCTCGATCCAAGGATGGAACACTAAAAGTTGCATTGCCAGTCAGCATCTAATCTCGTTCGTGGAATTAGTGACGTAGGTTTTGCAGGTAATACATAAATCTTCACAAATATACATTTAAATGCTTTATACTTAGCATAATTATTCCTATTTTTGTGGATTAATAAAACTAATTACGGCAAACAAATTTATAGATTTATTTTAAAAAATTCACCTAAAATTTTTTTGCTATATATATATATATATATATATATATATATATATATATATATATATATATATATATATATATATATATATATATATATATATATATATATATTAAGGAGGAGAATTTTGGAATTTACCTATCGTCGATAGGTAAATTCCAAGATTTTTAAAGGAAATATATTTTATTTCGATAAATAATATTTTTAACAAAATACGAGTAAAAAGACCACAATAATTATCAATTTCAGCATATTAATTGTTAATATAATTAGCAAATACATACTTTATTAAAGTATAAATAATTAATTATTCAATTTGTTAGATTTTTAACCTTAAAGTATCAAATATAATATAACACCTTTTCATTAAAGTTCACTTTTTTTTTGTAGGATAGCTATGTTTTAAATTTAATAATTTTATTATTTTAAAAAAATAACTAAATATCTGGACTTAATTAATACATCTGAAATGCAAATTTCCTTGCATTTTTCTGATTTATTAAATCAACCAAAGGTTTAGAACAAGATTTTAAAGTTTACTTCTCATTTAATTTCCGCACAAATATATTGCTTTTCTTCTTTTGAACTTTTTAATTAAAGACGCATAAAAAAATTTCTTTCAATCTATATTTCTAAATCATGATCATTTCGAAGTTTTCATACTAGGATCTAAATCTAACGTAGTGCCATCTAGCGTGTGAAATTGTAAATATATTTTTCATAACCAAAGTCCTGACGGTGAAAAATAAACGGAAATTCTACTTTTTCGCGTTGAAAATCTATCTGTAATCAAAAATGATATAATTACAGTCTATACTATTTCTATTAACAAATAGCGTGTAATAGCTTACAGTGTCGTGAATTAGTTGTGATTACCACTTAATCGAAATTTAATTTTTAATTATAATTTTCTATATTTACTGTATTTAATTACGGTTTTGAATGAGAGTAACATTTTTTTTAATTTACAGATTTTTATTTTTATTTTTTACATTTATCATAGGGTATAATATTTGACACGTGCAAATCATATTTAACAATAATTATGGACACTTTTTCTGATAAAATTCGCTAAATTATCCTAAATATAAATTTTGCTGCTTTAAATTATGAATTAGCTGTTTTAAAATTTAATTTCATATTGTTCATCGCTTTACTTATTTATTATCATGTATTACTGCACAATTTAAATAAAAAATAAAAATAAAGAAGATACCCAGGTATGACTATAGTTTCTCAAATTGATCAATACCAAACTTGAATCTTGACCCTTATTGATATGTTTGATTTTTATAACTAAATTTATCAAAAAGTATTTTCCGTTAATAACAACGTGTCCTAGCTAGTCTAAAAGTTTTTTAACGTCAAACATGTAGAATTTTCTGATGGAAATTTTCTTAGATATCAAATAGAAGTAAGTATGGAAGATTTTAACCACATACCCAACATGAAGAAAGCTTATATATAACGATTTGTAGCCTTCTATCTTCAAGGACACAGTCCTACCCCTTTATGCTTCCACATTCTTCAAAGATGAACCTATTTTAATAAGTTGCTGTTTCATTCCCGTCAAATACATAACTTAAGCAGTTGATGAGGTCGACAGCTGAGCTAGCATCATTGTTTTCACACGCCTAAAACATTTAACCTGTTTTTATGAGGCTTTTTAAAATATTTACCGGATTACAGTCGTTCATAGGCCTGGTCTAATGATTCGTGAAAATTATTTACTATTAATTATTACTAATTATTATTATTAATTAATATTATTAATATAATTAAGTGAGATCTAATTATAAACAAGTACAACCACAGAGTAACGTCAGGGATTTTTTTATAAATAGTATATCGCACTTATATTTTCGTCTATTTTAGGAGCAGAAGTCAGAAGTATTACAACTACTTAAATCTTTTAATATCGAAATCATATTTCTGTAATTAAAGACTTAGGTAGTTTTTATAGCGATACGTGAATATTAGTGATGAGTTTTCAAAAATTCGTTTCGGTTGGCAAAAAAATAAATAAATAAATAAAATAAAATAAAAAAACACTGAATAATTAAACACCTTAAGACAACTTACATTTAAAATATTATCAGCTACTAAGTTGAAAATTTCAGTGATAATAACAGTAATAAAAATCATTAAAAGTATGCCTAAAATAAATAAAAATATATTTTGTTTTGAATAAAATTATTTCTTTTGAAATAAATTCATTATTTTTTTAATAAAATATAAACTTTGCCATATAAGTATTAATGGATATATATTATGTATGTAACAATAATTATATTAATTCTCTCTATAGTAAAGTATCGATTATGTAATCTGTAAAGTGAAAAGAAAACTAGTTTACACACACACACAAATATGCCATTTACATAAATTTTTTTCCCAGCCGCATAGAACCAATAAAGTACGTTTTTCAGAACAAATGCCCACTATTACAGTACTCTCCTAGTACAAAATGATGCTTCAGAATCATTTTACATGTATAATATTGAGAAGTCTAAATCCAGAAATTGGCATTTAAAAAATATGCATATTTAATTATATTTTATAAATTATATGTAATAAATAAACACAATATTGAAATGTGTACAAATGCACCATGATATGTAATTTTTTTGTGCATTGTAATAAGAACTGTAAAGAGCTAAGTCTAGGCGCAGTATATTGTCGTAACGCGTAATGCAAAGTCGTAAATCGTAGCAGACGATCGCTTTTCATGCTTTTATAATAATGAAAACGGTTTCATTGGAATTGAATTTAATCATATATTACAAAAGCAATCTTAAACTTAACGTAGGGTTAATAAATAAATACAATAAGTTTAATAAAATTAATAAACTATTTATAAAAAATTTTTTTACAATCGATATTTTATAAAAAAATTTTGTTGAAACGCTTTTCTTTTTAGGAATTTATCTATTGATAATTTATGACATTGATAACTCACAAAACAGATTCGCCATTCATTTGCATGTATATTCTATTATAACTCTTCGATCAAATTGGTTATTGACTTTCATATTGTTTCCTTAATCCTTTTTAATGTACTTCATATTGTAGCTGACAATTTTTAATGTTAATAAATTTAGACCTGTGTTAAAATCCTTGAAATATTTGCTTATAATTCAGATAAATATTATTTAGAAAATAGGGATTCTATAACTATTGAATTTCTTTACTTCGATTTAATGCATCTAAATTTAATAAATTAAAATGCTTAGTTATTTTAAAAAATATTTATTAAAATTATTCAAATTCTATTTTTTACGTCTGTTTCTCATTTATTACAGAAATGGAACTTTCTATCGATATAATTTTAATTGATATAAGAATTATTCTGAGAAATTTCGAATTCTTTCAAGCTATATGCTTTTTCTATGACAATAATTATTGTGTACTACGGTACATGAATCAGACATACACACACATTACCTCTATTAGTATTCCAGTAGTTGCACACTTAAAAATATTTATACTCTAGTATTTTTTTCTTATAAAACAGTATAAATATATGAACAAGCAGTTTAAATAGCGTTGAAAGTATTTAAAAAAGATAATTTGAATATTTATTATAATTTATTTGCAGATAAAAATTGTGAATGACCAATTTCACTTTATTCACTTAAAGCTTACATCAAATATTTCGAAATTAAATACAATAATAATTTCGTTTTCAGTCCTTCTACGGTGTTTTACTTAAACATTATCTTAAATAACAGAGTAATTCTTTAAAATAATAATTAATATGTTTTAAGCTGTGAAAATTATTAAATAACTAAAAAAGAGTATTTCAGTTTCTAGTTTTTCTTTTATTCTTATATATGTTAAGTATGTATGTTTTCTTTTTATAGATAAGAACATTTCCCGCGCTTTTTCTTCGTGGTTTTTTTTTCCCTCCCTAATATCTAATATTTTGTTTTGTTTCGAATTAAAACTTATTCGTGGATTTATTTTTAAATTATTTCAGAATAAAATTAAGCTACTTTCAGTGCATCAAAAAACTGGGAAGTATATCTTTAAAAGTGCAATGTTATTTCTATCATACATTTTTTTAATTGAATGTACGTATTTTTTAGTATAAATTAAGGCTTATTTTTTATAATAAATAAAAATTACATATATATAAGGAGATGTTTTTTATCATTTTCATTCCATATAATTTCATAAAAAATGATAAATTTTTCTTATGATAAATGATAAATTTTTCCTCGTTTAATTTAATAAAAGCATTTAAATAAAATTGCAAACTCTCAGAAAGTCAAAAAACAGCTGTAAATTATGTTGTTTAATTTACCTCCATTTAAAAATTATATTTTATAGTTCAATCAATAATAAATTTAATAGAAATACTGTAAAATATGATATTATATTTTTAAACACTATTTTTCGTTAGTTTAATCATTTAATGAAAAAAAAGAATTATTGCTTTTGTTGATTTTGAAAGTAAAACAAATAATGCTTATATACATTTTTTTTAATCTTTAGAAAATGCCAAATAATGTTAAATTAGATTATAATATATTTGTATAATTATAAAAACAAATATAACATAGAAATATATAATTAATTACATTAAAAAATCTAAAAGTTTTCAGATATAAATTTTATTATTTAAAACATTAATATCGTTTCGTAAATATATATAAGCTATGAATAACAAACATTATTGCTAATAAAATAAACATAAAGGTTTCTGTTTTAAGATCCATTTCATTTGATAATCCTTTACTTGCAAAATTATTTTCTCGAATTTCTTTAAGAATAAATAAATTTTTTTAATTCTTTTTTATACATTTTAAAAATCAAAAATATAAATAAAGAGAAAGCATGGAAAATAATCTAATACTTTATTTAAAATAAAATTTTAAAACAAAATCTACGAAAAATAATTATCTCACTTTAATATTTAACAATAAAATATCAGCTGAACTATAAAAAATTTACAAATATTTAAGAGTCCAATAATGTTATGATTATCTTAAAATATATTATTAATTTCGCTAATAATTAAGATTGATAACATCTTATAGATAACTTTATGTTAAAATAAACCCTTTATTAAAATAAAATTAATAAAAGGTAATGCTAAATTATTAATTATGTAAAGGTTAAAAATCTCAGATATGATTATCAATTTATTTCTTGACTTGAAATTGTATTTTAAAATTATAAAATTGTTAATGTTTGGTTTGTATAGGTAACAAAAGTTCAATCAAATTTGAATAAATAAATATTTTGTTTGACAGCAGTACTAAAATCAGTATTGGTGTAAAAGTTAATTATAATTTAGTAATAAAAAAATGAACTAAAAAATTAATAAAATATAATAACATATATATTTATATACTATTTGATTAATTTATTCTTATTTTAATTAATAATTTAATTTTTAATTCAGCAGTATTAGGAACATTTTTAAAGATTTAAAAATCTAAATTTTTGACTTACTTCATAAACTAACTTTCCTACGAAAACCACATTCCCATGTCCAATATGTGATCTTCTTGTGAATTCTGATTAGTATAGGGAGACGACACCAAACTATAGTCTGAAGGGTGGCTAGAGACTGGTGACAAATCTCCCGACCCACCAGCGGGCCCGCACGAGCCCCTAAGAGGGGTAGCCACCTCCTCGGAAGATGCCGCTGACGAGCATTCATCCATCCCGTAATTCTCGTCATCCAAGAGTCTCTGAAAGTTTTTTGATTCATCGTACACTTGTTGATCAGTGTGACCCAACATCGTTTGCAGTTTTCGAATGTATTCAATGGCTGCCCGGAGAGTTTCCACTTTGCTCAACTTTTTGTTCTTCGCTCCTGGGGGCACTCTTTCCCTGAGGGTGGAGAACCCCAGGTTGACCAGCCGGACTCGCTTCCTTTCCCTGGCGTTCCTCCTGGATACTGCGGTAGATGGGCCGCTGCCGGACTGTCCGGTAAAAACAGGTTGTTTGCTGCTGTGGCTCTGCTGGGGTTGCTGTTGTACGGAAGAGTACGCCACTGGTGCACGGAGGTAGGTAAGTGTGCCATCTCGTGGTGCAGCCATGGATAAATGGGATGGCTGGTGTATAGAGTTATTTAAGTACAGTACACGGCGAGCTTCATCATTGCCGGATAATATCCGGTGCATACTGGAGTCCACGGATACCATTTCTGCGAAACTAAATATTTTGTTGAATGTATATCCAAATTATAAGGAATTCTTTTAATCCGAATTTACGAGCAAATCATAAAGTTGGAATTTAACCACACATCATTAAATCATCAATCATTCCAGCAAGCTTTCATCTTTTAACAAAACCAAAAGTAGTCCATAAATATATATATCGTTTTCAAAACGATAAATTTCGATAATAATTACTGGAATATTGAATTGCAAACGATTTTTAATTTTTTAAAAGGTGCAGCACTCCAGAAGTAAATGAAACTACAGAAATCTGTTTCAAAAGACAGTATCGAATATCAGTGCGCGAAGTATCCGAATTTTTTTGGCGGTACTATTCGAAGATCCCGCGCTCTTCTGCAGTGCTCACTGTATCAGCGTACCGAGAGTTCCACACCGTGCGCAAACTCAGAAGAGAATGACGCAAAACTCTTAAAACTTCTCTGAAGGAACTGCAGAAGGAGAACGATCCAACCCCCCTCCCCTACCTAAGGATTAAATAGATGCATGAAGAAGACGATACAGGTAGAGCTCTCTGGTGGCGAATTTGGTAAGTACTGAGGGAAATAAATAAAAATAAAAAAATCATTCCACTGGGAATTTTTTTTATTTATTGCTTTTCTAAGGGTATGACTTGGGAGTAAGCCACTCCGTCCATGAACCTTTCCCCCAATCTGGGTACGTGATATCGATATTGTTCACGCCAGTCATAACATGATGAAGTATGATATGCATTGCCGACGATAATTGTAGCTGCCGAAATAGAAACCGATTTCGATTTCTTACTTTAAAAAATGTATGTTAATATCAATGCTATATATTGTTAAATTTTTCTATTTTAAATAATAATTGAGAAAACACATCCCTATTTGTAAGAGGGCGCGTAGATGTTTAAAATAAAATATCTATTATTGATTATTACAAATAATTAGTATTACAAATTAAATAAATAACAAAACTCAGGATAATTTGGGTACATCAAATGCTTTTTATGTATATAAGGCCCTAATCATAGAGAATCGTTTTGACGCATACAAAAAAAATTATTTAAATCTTTCAAACGATAGTTTTATAGTTGAAAACAAAAAGGATATGTCTTTTTAATTATGAAGCACTCGGATATGAAAATGATTTTATGCATTTTATATTTTATTAAATTTTGATTCATGTTTTTCTACTGTTTGCAGCTGTTTTCTATTAACTAGTATATTATTTATTTAAAAGCAAACCATTAATATTTAGAAAAAAAACTGCATATATAGACAAAATAATGAAATGTAAATAAACACTGAAAATCATTTTATTCTAAAAATCAAATATCATGCTTTTTAGGGTTCCAGTATGAAACTGAATTGCTGAACTAAAATGGCATTTTAAATTATCTCACTTTGCCTAAAAAATAAATAGCTTAAAATAACACAAAATAAACGTAAATAAAAACTTGATTTATTGATTATTTTAGTTATAATATAGAAATATTTCTTTGATTATTGATACTTTTCGTATGAATGTTTTTATAACCATATGCTCGTAAAAAAGATACTCATAATTACTAATAAATAACTAATAAACTTATTTTTTTTTACATCGATTTAAAGTATCTGGTTTAAATCGAATGATTTTTCCTTTGAGGTATAAAAAATCGTCTGATTGTCAAAAGAATGCAATATTTCTTTACATTTTTTTGTTTATTGTCCTTTTTTAAATTGATTTATGGTGAAGCATTAATTATTTTAATGTTAGATTTCTCGACTGATTTTTTAAGAAATATGTGTCTATCTTTTAATATCGCTAGAATATTTTAAGACAACTATATGGACCCTAATTTTAATACTTTTTTATGCTTAATCATCATTTTATTGGACTGCTCTTCAATCCATGGCAAAAGATTAATTTTGACCCGAAGATCAGATTTTGGAAATTTTTTTTAACTTTTATTATGAAGATAGTATTTGTTTTACTTAAGGGATAAATATCTCAAAATAACAAAAATGTAGCATGAACTTTTTCCCATTGACAATCGCAATTAATTTGTCTCATAAAAATAAGAATAACATTAGAAATTGTTGTTGCACAAATTCTATAAATCTTTAATGAATTAAATCATAAATTATGAACCTGTATATAATTATTAACATTTTCCCCCCTGATTTCAAAAACAAATAACCAGAAATTGTGAGATTATTATTATTTTGTGGTATTTCAAATATTTATTTATTATCGATTTTTATTGCCATTTAGAAAATAAGAAATTGTTTTATTTTATTATGTAACTCACTTATTAATTTTTATTCATTGTTTCATCTCTCAACACAACTTCTGTTTTGTTTTTTAATACAAAATATATTAAATTTTATGGATAAAAATGAATTATCATATTCGCTTATTTATTTTTTACATTAAAAAAAACATTAAAGTTTTTTACCTTTTTCTTTATGAAAATTGTAAGTAAAGAAAAGAAATAAAATAGTTTTTTTTTGTTTATCTATTTCTTTTAGAATAAACTTTAAGTAGTTAGAAAGTTATTGATTTCGTTTATTTATTTGTTTAATAAATAAATTATCGGTGAAAAAAATAAATTATTTTTTTGCTTAAGAAATTTTGAATTTGTGATCACATATTCTATTTATTTATTTAATAAATAAAAATAAATAATCGATAATTTCCATTTTTTTAAAATTTTACTTCAATTTGAACATTAATATTTATAACAGCAAATATATACAAAGAAAATTATCACTTTCCTAGACTTATGATATTAATTATAATGTAATATCTTATTAATTTATTATTTATACACCTTTCAATCATACTTTACTTATTCATGTAACCATATTACAATCTTTATTTCTTATTTATTTAATAGTTTTAGGTAATTTTAAATGAAGATCCCATAACTGGTAATGGGTGGTCTGCTCTGTGACCTACAGCGTAATTACTCACGAGTTTGATTTCTCTATTTCGAAGGGAAATATTTTCCATTATTCGAAGCACATTTTAATTATTAGACTCTTCTTTAACTTGTCCTTTTGAAAAAGAATGTACTATTAAACAAAACAAAAAAAACGCACATTGAAGTCATTTTTAACAAAATTGAATCATAATAGGTAATTTAACACAAGCAAACTCCGATTAATTTCTTGAAAACAAAATAATATTATTCATTTTTGAAATTTAAAGAAAAAAACCGTTGTGTATCTAAAATACTTTCATTTTTCGAGAAATATATGGAATATAAAATCAAGCAAGTATTCAAAATTCGTTATAAGCAGGTGCATGTTGTATGAAAACAGACATCTGCCCATAATCCACCTGCTTCTATGGTCAGTTATTTTTAACGGTTTTACTTTCCTTTTAATCCTTTTTTTTAAATTTTTTATTTATATCCCGAAGAACAAAATTTATTTGAAATTAAATAAATTTAATTAAATTTAAAAATTTAATTATTGAATTCTTAATTTAATTAAATAAAATATTTAATTAATAAATATTTAACTATTAAAATAAAATCTCATTAATTTTTTTTACTTTTATTATGTTATCGAAAATTAATTATTATTATGAAATAATAAAAATGTATTCATAGATTTTATAAAATTTACAAATAAAAATGATAATATGCTTCATTTAAGCAGCATTTTAGCATCAATGTATCATTAATTTGATAGTTATTGAAGGAAGTTATTTTATTAATATTCCAATTTAATTTATTTTCTTTTTTTTCTATTTTTTATAAAAAAATTTATTGAAAGACTTTTTTTATTTTTATTAATTTATAAATTTTTACATGTTTTTTTCACGCAATGTTATGTTTTTACATTAATGCAATTTTTTCCTTTATTATGAGAGCTTTTAAAATTTCTTTATAAACAAAGGTTGTATGAAAGAAAATTATAAAAATAAAAGATGTTGATAACTGTCAATTTAAAATAATCACAATTCTGTAAAATAATAATAAATAAACTAAAAAGTTTTAATATTGAGATAAAATTTAAATACGTATTACTAAATCCATTCCAACTATTACTATCTTTGACATTAACATGTATTTTATTACTGTTGTTTTTAAGTATATTATATATTTATTGTTTAAGCTATTTATTTACTACCTGTAAAGGTTATCATAGATTTCAAGACTTCAATTGAAAGTTTTTTGGGTATTATTAATAGGGTTTTTCCCCAAAATATTTAAAAACTTTTTGCTTAACTGCTTATTGATTTTCCCATATTTCTGAAAGTAATTAACTACATGATTATTATTCGAAATAGTTAAAAATGCAGTTGTTTTATATGATTTTAATTCAGATTCACAAAAAAAGTAATAGTAACAATAATACCGACCGAATGGAACAAATTTTTAAAAAATGTTAAGAGACCTCATTGATTTAGTTTATTAGAAAAGAATATCGTCTGAAAATATTTAATTGAAATAATATTTGATGCAGTAAAATTAAAACTGGTGAAAGGGCATACAAAAAATTGATCTAGGCATATCGCATGATCTTATCTTATCTAGTAACTTATATTTATCATTCCAAGTATATTTTTTCTGGTAAAAATTATTTTTAGTCGAAAATGATTGCAAAGAGCTCGTATTGAATTCATTAGTTATTGAAACTTTTAAATCATAAATGAGATTCAATTAAAAAGAGATTATAGTAATCTTGGTGTCATCAAAGTTACGTTTTTCATTAGAATAAAAGTTGTTAAATTTAATAACAATCACTTATAGAATATTTACTTTAATAGAAATTTAAAAAAAAGCATACAGAAAAAAAGAAGTTAACCATGAATTTTACGAACATAAAAATAAATTAAAAATAAAATTATATTTTAAACCTTAAACTTATGAATAGTGGAAAAAAATTCAAAGAATGACAAACAGTATCATAAATTTATTTTAATTCATTTCACACTATTTATTCTTTGCATCGTATAGATGATTACTGTGTTTTAAACTATAAATTATATTTATTTATTCAACTATGTATATAAATATATACTAGGTATACAAAAAACAATTTTTTTAATTTTATTTTTGTTTAGTTATTTCATTTAAAATTCAAAAAATACTAACAAAAATATTTTTCAACATTGTAAAACTTGGTTTTACACGAAAAAAAATAAATATATGTATATATATATATATATATATATATATATATATATATATATATATATATAATGAATAAGTATTGTAAATTATGAATAAGTAAATAGAAAAAAAATTGAGATTTATTTTCTTTTTTATTTTCAGGACCAGATTCGTCGCCAAAGAATTAATAGAATAATTCGAATAAATTCGTCATTTTACTTGACAATAAGCATATCATGAAATTAATTTCATTCGATTTTTTATCATGGATATGAAATTCATTTTATTGTATGTTTTATCGTGAATATGAAATTCAAAGTTCAACAATAATTATATTGGTTATTACTGTTACTGTTATGTTTTGAATGTTTCGCCAGTAACAGACTATTTGGCATTACGTGAATCTGGTCCAGATGAAAGTACCCATATTTTGTGAAAATTAAAATAATTATCTTCTTAATAACAAACACCATCTTATCAGCTAAAAAATTTAAGAAAAAATGTAAATAATTTCTAATTTTTTATATGTATGTGTGTTGTTAACATTTTATCAAATTTCACAAAACGTCAAATAATATATATATATATATATATATATATATATATATATATATATATATATATATATATATATATATATATATATATATATGTATGATTCAATAGCATGAGGCGATATATTCAAATCTCCCTTTAAAATGAAAAGTAAGTTAATCAAACTTTTTAAAACAAGTGTAATGAAGTTATTAACGTCGCAATGGCTTCTTTGCTGTTTTCCCAGCCGTCATTCAAAAACATACAATGATATTTAACCTTTGAAAATCGCGCTTAATTTTCTCATTAAATCTTATCAATTCAAGGACAAGCAATTAAAAGATCACAAGTTCATATCTGAACAATCAACAGCAAATTTCCACGAAGTCCAAAAGAGTAATTTTTTTGTGTAATTTATTTAAAAAGACAATAGACTATGCATTGGTTTTCTAATTTACTGACTTAAAAAATCTTCATAAAAAATAATCATAACCCCACCCTTAGTTCAAAAAACTTTTTAGGATGGCCTAATTTTACCTTTTATCTATTTTGAATAAATAAAAAAAATTTACTTTTGTGAAAGGGAAAATATGTAATTTATTTTTACGATTTAATTATCGTTTGAATTACAGCATGTTGGAAAAAAAATCTTTTGCTAATTAAACGTAATGATTGCGCTTTAATATCACAAATACATATATTAAGAACATCTACCCATTGTAATAAAAAAGGGGATGGATATTTTTATTGCTTGGGTGACTCATGATTACTCTAAAAAAATCGTATGCTTTAAAAAAAGTGCCATAAAATTTGAGACAATTAAAAAATAAAAAAAAAGAAAATTGTCCAAATTCTATCGTTTTCACTCGTTCTGTGCTTTGTTATTAATAGTGTTTTGGAACCTTAATGATTAATATAATGGCTTAAATGGTGAGCATTAAAACAAGGGATTGCTTACATACCTATCGTTTTCTGTTCTCTTGTTTTATTTTATTTTGGTTTTTAAATAATTTTCCGAAAAGAAAGAGCTGTTTCTTAATGGAATTAATAGTTGTTTACAATTTTCTAACGGCTGAATTTTTATTGTTATTGCTTGCATTAAAAATCGTTTTCCAAATTTTACTCCATTACATAATCGTTTTAATTGCGACGTAATCTCTATAATATGAAATGAATACCGAAAAGAGCGGTGTGATTTGGAAAGAGTTAAACCCCACAATTACTGATGTTATTACTTTCTACATCCAGTAAAATTATAATACTCAAAACCGAAACTATATCTCTTTCTAATAAACTTCTAGTAGTGTTTGCTGAGTAATTTTTATAATTATTTCAGTAATTAAATCTTTTAAATATGTTTCAATTAATGAACTGAAATTTGAATTGTATGTGTGAGAGAGAGAGAGAGAGAGAAAGAAAGATAAAAAAAAATTAAATTAATATAAAATATAAAAATATCGTTTTGAATCTCCACCATAATAATGTTCTTTAATTCAATAGACTCTAAGCTTTTTTTAACTGATTTCTATTTATTTATTTTGAAATATTAATGAGAAAATGAATAAAGTTTTGTATTTAAATAATTTCTTTAATTTTGAATACTTTTTTAAAAAAAATTCCGTGATTTATACTTTATAAAAAGCAATTTTTTAAATTATATATTTCCTGATTGTCATCATGATTAAAAATCAAGAGACATGTATCAAATAAAATAAAGATAGAAAGCATTCAGCACTTATCATTTTGATTGCAGAAAAAAATAACGTAGAATAACAATATAAAAAGAAAAAAAAGAAAATTTTTTTTACTGAATTCACTGTTGATTTTTCTTTTCCCAAATAGATGGCAGCACTAATACGGCATTTTCTTTTGTTCAATTGTTATGAAAAAAATTTGATTTATATACGTGAATCAATGTTTAATATCAAAATTATTAACATCATTTTAAGAATTTGGGTCTCAAACTATTTAAATTTTCTTTTTGTTACAACACATCGTTTTATATACAATATAGAAAAATATCTTTACAAAATATTTAATATTAATACGTAAATATTTTATAATGTTCATTTAAGTGATTTTTCTTCTAAATGATTGGAATGGTTGTAATTTATATTGAATTGAGTTACATCCTTTTAAAATTTTTCATTAAATTTATTTGTGATGAATTTACATTTTTTTTAAAATTATATTATTTTTGCTATCACTCGAATAATCTATCTTAAAAGAATTCAATGTTCCCAGTAGTACGTTAATGTAATTTCAATTCTGCGAAAAATTCATATCCTTGTTAAAGACAGAATTCTCGAACATTTTGCAATTAAAATAGGTTAATTAAGCCAATCGGGAACCTGTATTATAATTTTTGTGATGTGTAAAAATATACATTTTTACACATTTGAACACAATGAATACACACAATGAAAATTTGAATCTTTAAATTATTAATATTTTTTAATTTAGTAGATTATTTAATTTAATAAATTCGTTTAAATTAATTATTAATTCATTCAGAAATATGCACAATCTCTGAAATTTTTACAACAGATTAAATATTTTTTATTAGTAATGCACATAGCTTGATATTTATATAAAATACTAAAGCATTCAAAATTTTAAAAATTTTAACATTTTTATTAAATTTGAATCTTTAAATTAGGTTTTCGGTTGGCCAAATTTGTCTATCGTAATTCTGAACATATAGTGGAATTCTTCCCTAAAAAGCCATGGATTTACGAAATATAGACTTTTTATGCCGTTGGTATATACTGCCTAACTCTGGATAAGTACAAGGCGATGTGTTTGATGCTGGCGCAACAACAACCAACTTCCGAAAAAAACAGCGAACGCCCTAACCAACCAAATAACAGCGTTTATCTTTAAAATATAGCTAAAAGAAGTTCAAGAACTAAAAATATATTTTCGAATATTACGAGTAATTTGCGATTTCAAAAACAAAAATCTTTGAATTTCTCAAATGCTGTAAGAAATTTGTGATTTTAGGTATAAATAATAGTAAAATGAATTAAAACAAAAACAAATTTTCTGATTTCTCTGATGTTGGATAAAAATTCCCTTTATGAAAACAAGTTTACTTGATTATTAAATGTATTAAATATTATTTTAGTCCTCAAATGCTTAAAAACAAAATATCTTTTGATTGTTACGTGAATTGCAAAATATTCGAATATCTCGAAAGTTGAAAATTTTTTTCACGCTTCGTAAATTTCACAAAAATTAATTCTTCACAAATTAAAAAAAATTGGAATAATAATTTAATTAATTATTCAAATTATTAATATTTTTAATTTAGTTGATTATTTAATTTAATAAATTCGTTTGAATTAATTATTAATTAAATCAGAAATATGCACAATTGTCTGAAATTTTTACAATAGATTTAATATTTTTTTATTAGTAATACACATAGTTTGATATTTATATAAAATACTAAAGCATTCAAAATTCTAAAAATTTTAACATTTTTATTAAATTTGAATCTTTAAATTTAAAAAGAAATCAAACTCTGAAATTAGGAATAAATTTTGGCAAATACAGTTTTATTTAAATTCATCCGAAAATTTTTCTTAATATTAATTAAGTTTTATTTATTTTACAATCAATTATTGTGAAAAAACAACACAAAGTTGACGTTTGTCTTCAAACCGTTACTTAATTATTTTACTTTTAAAGGTTATTGGATTACAAGGATTATTGAATTATTCTGTATTAAGTTTATAGATTTTTTTTTCGTCATGTATAATTTTAAAAAATATTAATTTTCCAGAATTTCTAAAATTTTTCTGGTATTAGTTAATGAGTATATTTTGAATGATTAAAATAGCCACTTTATGATTTGCTTAAAAAATACTAATTACTTTAATAAGTATTTATGCTTAATGTATGCTTTTTATTTCTCTATGTAAATTTTTAACATATCTGATAAGAATTTACTGCATTTGTTGTGTGTTTGGAGCTATTTTCAATGATAAAAATTTATTAAATTATCAAACTAGACATGAACAAAGTTATATAAAATATTCTTTTCTTACTTGTAAAATAAATAAACATATATATCTTAAAAATAATCTTAAAATTCCATTTTTATTTGTTTTTTTAAAATATAAAAAATAAGAAATAAATTAGAATATAGATTTATTAAAATTCATATAATTCTGTTTACATATATATGTTATATTTATTAAATCGAAGACAAATAAAAATGGAATTATCTAAAACATTCTGTTCTTGTTCATTTTCATCTTTACGAAACATCTCATTATTCTACTTTTATTTGATGTTATGATAAAAAATTTTAAAACTTTCAAATACTTGCTTAGATTTATAAAACTTTGTATAATTTAAGTAGTTAATAAAATTTAATTTATTAAAAGTTTCTTATAAATAAGCAACATATTCTACTTTTATTTGTTTGTTAAGATGATTGATAATAGAAACAAATAAATACGAAATAGAATTTATTTAAAATATTCTACGCTTTTGTTTTTATTCTAACAAATATCTTATTTTAGCAGCGTTATATTCTCGAATAAAGCAACTATCTGAACTTTCAACTATTGGTAAATATTAAGAGTTCCAAAAAAAAAAATTCCAAAAATATTCTAATTTTTCGAATATTTCTTACAATCATTTACTGAAAAATATGCCGTTTCGAATATCGCGAAAGATTGCTCGAGATTTAAGAAATACTCATCAAATATTTTATTTCTTCTTTAAAATACAGAGAAGAATTTAAGAAGAAAGATATTTTAATCCTGGATAATTTGATAATTTATAATTACATAAATTTTTAAAAGAAAAGAAAAATATTATAAATAAAAAGCACGTAGATTAAATATATCCAATAGCTGCTCACACAAATATTTTTTTTTCCCCTAAATCTTACAAAATCGTCATTTCCCTGCAGGTCCCCCTGAATTATTGTTAAAGTTCAATCACAGGAAGCATAAAAACTGGAATAAAATCGTTTGCCATACCTGCCTTATCTTTCTCTCTATCTGGTGCTCAAGCTTAACACCCTGATAGTCCCAAGTCCATTACCATTAACACCCGATAAAAAGTCAGGAGATGGACGACTCAACTCGACTTGAAAAATCTTATACCTCTCAGTTCTGAATTCCTTTTTGATTAGGCAACCCACAATACATCATACTGAGGTAAATGGCCTTCTAGGCCAGAAACCTCTCAAAAATTACAAGACCAATAGCTTCTGAATTCGTAGAAGGAAAAACAAAATAAATAAAAAAAAAAACGTTTCTATAATGACATACCAAACGATTATTACACGGCTTGGAATTCGAAATTATCGCATTCGGGGGAAACCGCATAATCGTTTGATAGTA